>LR812528.1:40190144-40395144 GCA_903798195.1 Danio kyathit | reverse complement strand
AACACATTGAACATAATTTATTTTCATCACCAATTATCATAGTAGAACAGTTTCTCAAGCAGTTTGTGATGCATTTTGGAAACTGCAGATGAACCCTGGTCTAATGCGCCACCTGGCTTGAGAAACCCGTTCTCAAAGACTTATTATTTCGGTAGCACACATATTCTGAATGCCTTCGGCAGTATTCAAATGAGCCATTTTAATCTAGATTAATCTAGATTAAAAAAATTAATCTATGCCCACCTATAATATTAATGTAATGCATTTAGCTAAGTTTTAAAAGTACTTCAACTGATAAAAATAAATAAATAGAAGGTAAATTTAAAATAAAATAAAGACAAATTATATATTATTACAATTTAGTATATACATGTGATCAGGGCTTGACATTAGCTTTTTTGATCACCAGCCACTGTGGCTAGTAGATTTCCAACATTACTAGCCACTCACCATTTTCACTAGCCACACTTTTGTTGTTGGGAAAATATTTTATATGCATAAATTTGACTTTGACATGCTAAAATGACTTGATTTAGATGTTGTGTTATGTCCAAATGACTTCAGTTTTTTTGCAATCAGTTTTATTTCACAGGACTTTTCAGGGCTCATTTACTAAATTTATCTCTGACCACACCAAATAAGTATTTCTTAGCCACAATTTTTAATGTGTCAAAACAAGGAAAATACAGCTGTATAGTTGCACTTTTTAATTAAACAAAACTTTTCTTTAAAAAAACATTACATTTAAAAAAAGAATTATTGTCCTGTATCTAAAATATGCACAGTAATGTGTCCTGGCTAAAAGTCCCAGATCACCAGTTAACTACACATAAACGGGGAGTAATCTCCCATTAAAGCAATGTTATTGTAAAAAATGATAATTAAACAATAACAACAATAACTGTAAGCAAAAGAAAGCAGGTGAAACATACCGTGTTTGATAATGAAAGGAAGATCACGTGCACACGGTTAATAGGCCTGTTAATAACCTGTTCAAAGAGTAATTAAAATGAAAGCAGTGACCGCTGCTGCTTACAAAATAATATGTGTATTGATTTTTTTAATCTTGAGCTCTTGAAAGCAGCTGGACTGTGGGTGCACGATCATCGCTCTTTGTCCAGTCTATTTCAAAGGGAACCGATCGCACCAGTTGCGCTTCCTCTAGGCACAGTTGCTTCACGCAAGTAAACAGGAGATCGCGCGCGCTTTTAAACAGTCGCGCGCATCACATCACCTGCGCGCGTGAGTGATCATCCTCTCGTTCGGTATTTAACTGCTTCCTTTTGCTCTCGCGAACAGTTATTTTTGTCAGTCGTGCTGCTTCTCAATTCTAAGATCACATTTGCATGAATATTGGGCCATGCTTATTGTCGAACCCTGCTTTTAAGAAAACTACAATTTAAAAATGATTTCCAACCAGCCAAAGTGGCTAGTGGAGGTGTCTGTCTAACCCGCCAGAGCTGAATTCTACTCGCATTTGGCGGGTTGGCGGGTGTTAATGTAAAGCCCTGCATGTGATGCCAAAAATAGCACTGGCATGGATATAATTCTACATTATATTTCAATTAACTTACATTATGTTTTGATTGCATCTGAATTAATTTCATATCAAATTAAAATTAAAATAAATCTAAGGTAAATATATAATAAACTAATAAATTAAGCAGTTTAGTAAGTAAACCCTAAATATCACTGGTTCAAAAGTGATTCTACATGTTATTTCATTCATTCATTCATTTTCTTTTGGCGTAGTCCCTTATTTATCAGGGGTCACCACAGCCTAATGAAGCGCCAGCTTATGCAGCATATGTTTTACACGGCGGATGCCCTTCCAGCTGCAATCCAGTACTGGAAAACACTCATACACGCTCATTCACACTGCAGCCAATTTTGTTTACCCCATTCACTTATAGAGCATGTCTTTGGACTTGTGGGGAGTAAACCGGAGCACCCAGAGAAAACCCACTCAAACACGAGGCGAACATGCAAACTCACAGAAATGCCAACTGACACAGCCGGGACTCGAATCAGCGACCTTCTTGCTGTGAGGCGACAGTGCTAACCACTGAGCCACCGTGCTGCCCCATTTTATTTAAATTAACCTACGTTAGCTTTTGATTGCATCTAATGTAATCATCATAGCACTGTGATGGTCTGAAAACCGATGCCTAAACCTCCAGCTGAGTTTGGCTTTTCTGCGTGTTCTGTCAGGTGAATATTTTCCACTGTGGCTGTGTGATAGCCGAGGTCAGAGACTACAGACAGTCCGGAAACACAAAGATGCCCACATACCAGAGCCGGCACATCCTGCTTAGACCCACTATGCAGGTCAGTATAAAGTCCTGATTTATCACCAGTTGTGCTTTTGAGGAACTTACTGTGACCACTTTTTATTAACTCGGTTCTTTTTTGCTCAACCAGACCCTGATCTGTGATGTTCACGCCATGACGAGTGACCACAAGTGGACACAGGTGAGCAACTCTGTAGATCATTCATTTAAAGTTTGGGGTCTGTGATATTTGCTGAAGTTATAGCATCAAAAATATAGCTGCAAAATATTATTATGATTTTAAAATGTGGTTTTGTGTTTTAATATACAGTTAAAGTGAAAATGATACGCCCTCCTGTGAATTTTTGTTTATATTATTTATTTCCCAAATAATGCTTAACAGGGCAAGGAATTTTTCACAGTATTTCCTATAATGTTTTCTTCTAGAGAAAGTCTTATTTGTTTTATTTCGACTAGAATAAAAGCAGTTTTTAATAAAAAAAAAATAAAAAAAAACATTTTATGGTCAATATTATTAGTCCCATTAAGCAATATATATTTTTTGACCAAAAAATACCATCGTAAACCATCGTTACCCTAACTTGGATAGTTTACCTAGTTAAAGGGTCACGAAACACCAAAACACATTTTTTGAGCTGTTGACAGTCATATATGTGTCCCACGCTGCTATAAACACTATTAGGACACATATATTGCACTAAAAAGTGAAAATTGGTTGTTTTTGCGTTATTTTGAGAAAATTCGTTCTTCCGGTTTGAAACGAATTTTTGAAGCTGCGTCACGGCCATGAGATACATGGGTGTAAATCCAGCTGGAGAGTGGCTGTCTGTCTTTTCTAGGACGTTCTTACGTATCTGAGTGTGCAGTATTAATTCATGAGAAAGACGTGCTTCAAACCAATCAGCGCGCTCTATTGTGTATGACGTGAAACTTCATTAATATGCATGATAGCTCCGGAGACTGTTTACCAGTTTACACTGCTCAGACGGCAGAGAGACGCCACGTTGTGTTGCCAAAACAAGTGAAAGTACAAGAATTTCAAGACAAAATCGTAGGTGTTATTAGTGTGTTGCAACGAAGGTTTTGTTTTCATTTTCCCTTTATGGGAGAGCAGCTGGACTCACGTGTGGATTACAGTGAACGCGACACGCGACAGAAACGCGTTTGTAAGGAACATTTTTACCCAAGAGCTTTTTCTCATCTGGAAATGGTGAAATCCGGATTGATGCCGCTCGTCTACTTTTAATAAAAAGACACAGCTCCAGTTTGATTGTCTGTCTACAGATTTGGTAAGTGTTTGCAGTGCAGTGCCCTTTGTTTAAATGCTGCTCTCCGAGTGTAAACATGTAAACACAAACTATTCCCGTTGTGCAGGATTTTCGCTGCAATTTGTGACAGGATAGTCTATACACACACGGCTTTCTGACGCTACCTACCGAGTACATAAGTTACAGAAAAATGCAGAGGATTTTTTTTCTCTTATTCGCCGTATCAAATCAGCCTCTGTGTGTTTGTTTTTCCTGTCAAACTCAGCGCGTGCCCAAATGTTAACTCCCTTCTATGCAAAATCTTATCCTCTTTCCCTCCCCCGACACTCCCACACTCCCAGAGCTGGACACGCCCAACTTTCCTGACTTTTTTCAAAACAGAGGTGTGAAAACACCCTGCTGAGACAGGGGGTTTCGTGGCCCTTTAAGCCTTTAAATGTCACTTTACACTGAATACTAATATCTTGAAAAATATCTAGTCAAATATTATTTACTGTCATCATGGTAAAGATCAAATAAATCAGTTATTAGAAATGAATTATTAAAACTATTATGTTTAGAAATGTGTTGAAGAAATCTTCTGTCCTTTAAACAGAAATTGGGGAAAAAATATAAAGGGGGGTCAAAAAATAGAAGTGACAACTGGCAAGCTTTGGGTATTTATTTCCTCTTAATGTGAATTTTGTCACTGTTTAGAGCACAATAGGTTATTATTATCCTTAAGATTAACATACTGATACTAACACCAAAAAAATAGTTTTGTACATAGTAACATATTAATATCAATGTTGACAATTCAAAATGTGACGCATACTATTTACATTTTAATAGAAATTAAAATGTAAAAACAAATCTAAAGAACTGTGCTTAATTAAATTGGAGATTTGAAGTAGAGATCTGGAGCGGACTGATTTTTTATTCCCGCTCCCTCAAGGTTTTATTCCCCACCTGACCGATCCCACCGTATGTTCAGCCTTTGTTCACATTGTGTACCCACAAATTGGGTACTACCAAAAGAGAGAGATAACAGATAAAAGTGTAGGTTGTGTAAGGATTTTAGGCTAAATGTCAGTTTTGTTTGTCCCTTTGTGATGAGACATGAGTGCCGCCTTAAACCTGAGGTTCCAGTCTTGTGACTGCTAAAGGGTAAAACTTTCAGGTATTATCACTTCGCGCAAAGGGTCATTTTTTTCGATTTGCATCTACTGTATGATGCATAAAAAGGACTCCCATACATCAGACTTGCCTGATGTGGATTTACTAACAGTAAACTGACAGTTTTCTAATGCAAGCTGAAGGACAGCGCATCTTTACTTTGCTCTCCATGTTGGTAAAACCCGATCTGAGGACCGTTATGCAGATGATGTGCGCACAGACTGTGCAAAAAAAAAAAGCATGTGCAGAAAGCACTGGTCATGCGTTTAGCATGTGTAACAGTCGTGAGCACTGGCTGTACCGGTGCTCAATAAGAATGAGGAAATCACAGATATGCTGTTCCAAAATAATGTCGGGACTCGAGAGCGCTATAATGTTAGACTACCCGCTCCCGTTCAAATTACACCAGAGTTACTGACCGCTACCGCGTTTTATTCGGAAATTTATTCCTGCATCGCAAGAAATTTGGTCGGTCCTGCCGCTCCCGTACCGCGGGAATGCAGACCTTTAATTTGAAGAATATTAATAAATGTTAAATAATTAATTACTGATCAATTTAATGTGCCCTTGCTGAATTAAAAAACTACAGACCATGGCCAATTGAGTGCAGATGCATTGACTCTGATGTTGTGAATGTGTTTGCAGGATGATAAACTTCAGCTGGAGAGTCAGTTGATTCTGGCTACAGCAGAACCTCTGTGTCTCGATCCCTCCATCTCTGTCAGCTGCACCACCAACCGTCTGCTCTACAACAAACAGAAGATGAACACGCGCTCCATGAAACGGTGACGCTCCAGCTTCCTATTAAGGCCCAATCCCAATTCTAATTTTCTTCAAGCTAAAGAGAATTGGGATACCCCTACAAGGGGAAGGGGTGTCCCAATTCTCTTTAGCTTGAAGATGTAGGGCTAAGGGGAAGGTCTAGGTAGGTAAGGGGTAGAATTGGGATTGGGAAGTGTTTTCGTTTAGCTTTTCTACACACTACCTTTCAACTGTTTGAGGAGTCTTACCTAATATCACAAATATCTTTGGGTTAGGCTGACCAAATTTAGTGTTAATCTGATTACAATTTATAGGAGGAGTTTGTTACAGTGTAAAACATGCCATTTTCTGTCATGCGCAAAACTGGAATATCACAAATATAAAAATATTTGTGAATAAAGTGCAATTTCCGTCCAGTTAGGCAAAGAGAATAAAATCATCACAGAAAAGAAGATATTTTGAAGAGTGTTGGAAACCTGTAACCATTGACTTACTCTTTGTTTTTCCTACTATGGAAGTCAGTGGTTACAGTTTTCCAGCATTCCTCAAAATATCTTCTTTTGTGTTCAATAGAACAAGTAAAATGAAAGGCGAGTAAATGATGACCAATTTATTTTGCGTTTTAGTATGATCTTGCTGTCAAAAACTAACTTTTGAGTGGTATATTTTCATTTCATCAGCTGTTCATTTTGCAGTATGATAGTTTTGCACCCACAGAGCTAATGTAGATGTGCACAGTATGGATTTTTTGTTGTGTATTTGTGGTTAGTCACCATCCGTGAGCTGAAAAGCCGCTGCCGCTTTTAACTCAGTGTGTTGTTGAGACGAAAGAAATGTCAGTGGTTTTTATGACTATGCGTCTTTGGTCGTTGCAGCAAACAGAAAGAGTACATTGCAGAAATATTGCTTTCCTTACTTAGATTTGTCTTTTGTCTAGTCTAAATATCTAAAAATTCTTAAAACAGGTAGCATTTTAGAGACAAATAAAAAAATAATAGTTTTATTTTCATAAATAAAATGAGTTTTTTTCCTTAAAACAAGTAAAATAATTTGCCAATGAGGTAGGTAAAATAATCTTGTTTTCTGTTTGAAATCAGTTGATTATTTAGATTTTTTAAGGAAAATCTCACTTAATTATTCTTATTTATGAAAACAAAACAATATTTTTTGCTTGTCTTTGTCTAGAAAATGATTTAAGATTTGCTTTTTCTTCAAAGTTTTCATTTTATTTTCAGTTTTTACACATTTAATTACAGCTTTTTACAATCATACAGAGTTCTTTACAACCATAACATTGCTTTATTTACTAAATATACAAGTTAAAGGAACATGTCTATATATATATATATATATATGGAAAATAAGTATTGAACACTAGGCTTGGGCGGTATCCAAATTTTGATACCGTCAAACCTCCTCCCTATTTTACCTCGGTATACGGGGTATTACCGCAAATAATATAAAAATTATGACATAAGGCTCAGATAGCATCACCAAACTGTTGGCTTGTGCCTAAACCACTCAGAAACTGAATACCAAACACTAATACTGAAATCATAACAAAATAACACGCACAACAATATTAACAATTTTTATTAGCAACAAATAGCAGTTCATAAAAAAAGTGCAAAAACAACAGTCAAATACAATTAAATTAACATAAACATACACACAAATCAATTCAGTTTTACAATGTCCTGAAAGGGCTTTTTTTACTGTGTGGAAAGAGACCATTTCCTTCGCCAAGTAATTTGTCCCTGCATCAGTACAGGTTTTCCAATGGAAACTGTCCCTTTTTGTACTTTGTTGTTTTCCCGAAGGCCCCCCATTATCATCGGTTGCGTACTGGTGATGACCTAGATGTTGTTGGTCCTGCATCGGGAGGCACTGAACTTGGGTACATCCTAGCTGCAGTTAGTGGATTGTAGTTTCATATATGCAACCTTAAGTTTGAGGTATTTTCATCTCTCGCGGTCACCTTTTTGTTGCACAATTTGCAAATTGTCTCTTCTGTATTTACAGCCTCTCCCTTCTCGTTCGGTCGAAACTTGAAATACTGACAAACTGCAGAAGTTGTGTTTTTTTTCGAGACCAGGTAACTTGGTGCGCAACTCAATCCTTGTCTCTTATATAAGTGCATTGTTTTTTCTGACGGTATAACGGTATTGAAACTGATACCGTTGCTATTTTTAGATACAGCGGTATACCATATTACCCTATTACCGCCCTAGCCTATTGAACACGTCACTATTTTTCTCAGAAAACATATTTATAAAGTTTTCATTGACTTGAAATTTTCGCCGGATGTTGAAAACAACCAAAGAAATCCATATATGCAAAGAAAACAAAGTTCTTCAGCAACCCTCTGCTCTTCATCATTGTAAATGAATATCAGCTGCTTCAGTCCAACATCTACATTAGCAGAATGATGAAGATGAAACCAGGGTGGACATTTCAGCAAGACAATGATCTAAAACACAGACAAGGAAACTCTTAAATGCTTTCAGAGAAAGAAAATCAAGCAGTAGAACGGGCCAGCCAATCACACAAAAAAAAGAAAAAAAGAAACTCCTGTGTTTTGGTTTGTGGTAATCTGTTCAAATGCGACTTTTATCATCATACTCAATAGAAAGTACTACAAACATGTATTGAAGAGTTTATCAATACAGACCTGCAAGATAGCAACTACATTGTTTGCGATTTAAGCATTTTTAGACATTTGTATTGGAAACAAGACAAAAACCCTTGAATAAGTAAAGCATTGTTTGCAGGGATAAAGCTGAAGCTCTTTTAACCTCCTTGACCGCAAGAGTCTATCTTTCTTTTCAGAGAACAAGATCATTACATGTAATTTGTCTGTTAAAGCTTTCAGTATTACTCTGTGTTTGAAGCTAAAGTACAATATCAAATAAATAATGTGGCTTATTGTTCATGGTTTGGCACATTTCTTCAGGTGTTTTAGGAGGCATTCGCGAGCAGCTCTGAACAGACAGCAGGAAATCATGAGCCACTGTCCTGCATTGCCACAGCTTCGACTGCTGGATTACCTGCAGAGGAGGAAAGAGAGGAAACCTGCTCCCTCCATAGACCTGAAGATCTCCAAAGCTGGAAACGTGAGTCAGAGAAGCAGACTTAACCTGTAGACCCTGTTTTACCCCTTAATCATCGGCCCCACTTTTTGAACATATACATGAAAATGACATATTCAACTTAAATGAATGCCAGTCTTCAAGGCTTTTGTGCTTAGATTTAAGCTTGATCTCATTTTAAAGATAGATGACAGATTGTAGCTGTAGTGAAAAAAGTTCAAAAAGTTATGTTACTTTGTTTATGGAAATAATAAAACAATATATGTACAGGTGAAGTTAGAATTATTAGCCCCCCTGTAATGGAAAAGTGCAATTTAAAAGCTTAACTAGGTTAATTAGGTTAACTAGGCAGGTTAGGGTAATTAGGCAAGCTATTGTATAACGATAGTTTGGTCTGTAGACTATCGAAAAAAAAATAGCTTAAAGGGGCTAATAATATTGACCTTAAAATGATTTTTTTTTAAAATTAAAAATAAAAAAATAATAAAACAACTAAGACTTTCTCCAGAAGAAAAAATATTGTAGGAAATACTGTGAAAAATTCCTTACTCTGTTAATCATCGTTTGGGAAATATTTAAATTAGAAAATAAATTCACAGGAGGCCTAATAATTGTGACTTCAGCTGTATATATATATATTTATTATATTGCATAAAATATCTATTTCGCAAAACCTGTTTTAGCTTAAATTGATAGAAAATCCAAGCTAAATATATGAACAAATTATATTCCAAATTTGAAGTTGATATCTCAAAATTACCTTTCAGTAAGATTTAGTTTGGGTGCAGTACCTAACTTCACCACTAGACGACATGCAGTTTCCATTGGTCATCATACAAGGACGCCCCAAGTGCTTAATTTGTAAATAAACAATTTCGGGAACAAAACTAGAAAATAAAAGTCACTGTGATTTGATGTCCACTACACAATTTCAGTTTTCCTGGAACATGACGTCATTAAACGGTGATAGCGGGGGAAAAAAGAGCATCAATTTTCTAAATTATCTTTTATTATTTTGTGCCATATGTGGGTCAATCGTGGATAATAAAAACCCATGTATCTACAAAATATAAATCTTAAGAAACATTACAATTGAGTTCACTAAACCCACTGACAGTCAGTTCACTTCACTATTATGTGCCAAGTGAAAAAGATACTAATTACATGACTCACTCTGTCTAATCTTCAAGAAGAGCTCAGTTACCTCTTCCGTCATGTTTTCTGGCTGACTTGAGATCGCTTTGCTTCTCTCTCCTGCTATCCTGATGCAGGGACGCAGTTCCCTCTTCTTGAGATCGGTTTTAATCAGGCTCATTATCAGATTTACTCGTGGTTTTAAAAAAATGAAAATATGCTTGACTGCCTCTTTGCCATTTTGAAAACACAAATATTATTTAGGAAGGCCACTATGCCATTGTTTATTTTAACAATATTCACCAACCAATGAGAGTGATTGCCGTCTGCTTTAACTTCAGCATGGTGACTACCTTTATGTGTGTGCGCACACAATCCACTCAGCGTTGCTTGCTGTTTTTCCACTCGCACTCACTCACATTTTCTCTCTTTTTCAAACACACACACACACACACACACACACACACACACACACACACACACACACACACACACATGCAGGTATTCACCACCCACGAGTTAATGTCGGATCAATTTAAATAAATACCGGAACTCAAAACACGAAAATCTGACATTTTCCAGAACAGGATCTGGAAAAATTCAGCTCAAATTAAGCACTGGATGCCCCTTGTGTTTTGAGCATTATGAATCATATTTTTATTTTCTACTTTGACTATTTATGACAATGTGTTTTAGTTGTAGGTGGGCATAGATTAATTTTCTTTTTAATCTAAATTAATCTCACTGTAATCTTGTAATTAATCTAGATTAATCTAGATTGAAATAGCTCATTTGAATTCTGCCGAAGGCATTCAGAATATGTGTGCTACCCAAATAATGACTAAAAGTAAGTCTTTGAGAACGGGTTTCTCAAGCCAAGTGGCTTGAGAAAATGTTCTACTATGATAATTGTGATGAAAATGAATGATGTTCAATAAGATGTACTTGTGTTTACTAACTGTTTATTCAGTTAAACATGAATGTTGAACTGTAGGCCTACATAAGCTCCAAACAGCGATTTTTGATTACCTTAATTCATCTAAAGTCATAACTGAACTAAACAGAAATGGAATTAAGACGTGGAGTATGCAGATATTAGAGGCATTATTGAAGTAAACACCGCAATCAAACTATTACTGTCATGTAGGACTTTTCGACATATATTCCGACAAGATCCACACGTGCGGCTGTCAGTAAAGGGCTGCACACACACACACACACACACACACACACACACACACACACACACACACACACACACACACACACACACACACACACACACACACACACACACACACACACACATCGTGAAATGTCGAAGTTTTTTTTCTTTCCATTTGGCGTGCGTTATTAATTCTAATACCCCAGTTTGTCACGGGGCATGAATGAAATGTTCATGAATGAAGGTGAAACTGCCGAACTGCATTTAAAGTCACCCAAAATTACAGGAAACTCTTACATGAAAGCACTTCACATGAACACCTTAATTATATTATTAAGGCAAATAACTAGATTACTGATGTCCATGTAAGTGTAGTCAGTAGTGTCTTTGAAGTAAGTGCATCCTGCCGACTTGATTCAGAAGGGCACTTTTTTGTCAGACGGCTCACCGGTTTGACTTTCATTCACCGTCATTCATTATAAAAAACACCCGCTCCATTTTATTTGGATGTTTTACCCGAACACACTAACTCTACAGGTGCCTGATAGTTAGATGTGAAGCTAACATTAATCAGATTTACTCTAGTGAACTGCATTCATGTTAGCACGTCAAGTTTGATGCGGTAATTTCACAGTAGGAATACACACAGGTTCGAAGACTCGTTCTCGCCCACTACAGTGCAATTCGGCCAGGTTTACATCCGCGCTAAAATATTAAGGTGAAAGTCATCATAGCTTGCGTAGAACAGACCCAGCTCCAAACCCAGCTTTGAGAATAGATTAACCGCGAGAATTTTTTTTTTATCGCCCGATAAGAGTCTCGCGTTAACGCCGATAACGGCCCACCACTAGTTTTATTCTATTACTCTTCCTGTGTAATAAAAAACAGCAGTAAATTATGTATTCAGAAGTCTTCGACCTTTCCAACGATATATATATATATATATATATATATATATATATATATATATATATATATATATATATAGTTATCATAATTTGATTAGGATTTATTTGCAAAAAAGTGACGTAAACTTAAGCGGTGGCAGGATGGTGAGAATTAAGGGGTTTGCTCTTTTAATTTTGAAATATGTGAAATGCATTTATTAAAATAGTTTTATTTTTATTCTACTAAGTGGCCGGAAATATATTAATAATTCTACAATTTATATTTCAAATACTTGGTGTTCTTTTGCAAATGATTATAAATATTCAGCAGAATATTAATCTGAAATGTTTCTTTAAGGTAAGTGAATTTATTGTCCCAGTTAGGGAAATTTGTCTTGGGCTTCTGCCCTCAGCTGCAGTCACCACATACATAGAAAAACAATACAAACATACAAAAGCAGATGTGTATACAAATGAATAAATCTGCACCCCCACCACCAAAAAGTTACATACACACCTCCATATACACACATAAATAGACAATAAAAGAAATGCTATCAATCCAAGCCACCGCTATTTAATGGCTTAATGCTTACTGGATAAAAAGAGTTTTTATATCTATTTAATTTACTGCAAGGAACTCTTTTTTTTTTTTTTTTTTTCAAAAAGTAACAACTCTTTAGCATCAAATCATTATAATGGAATGATTTCTGAAAGATAATGTGACCCTGAAAACTGAATTAATGACACTGAAAATTCAGCTTATATAATAAAAATAAATATTATATAATAAACAAATATTAAAATAGTCATTGTAAATTTATTTCCAAATTGTACTGTTTTATGGTCAAAAATGCAGCCTTGTTGAGCATGAAGAACACATCATTCGCCATCTTCCAGAAACAGTAGTAAAGTTATTAGTAATCAAATGTAGACTTTAAAATAATACAAAATATTACACGTGTGCATTTATTCATGACCATCACAGCTGTTTTCAGTGTAAATCACTCTTGTTTCTCTTCTAGTGTGTGGACATGTGGAAACAGAGCAGTTGTCAGCTGACCGCCCCTGCAGAAATCGACGTGAGTTACTTTAATACACTTATATGAACACTTACATCAATTTATTATTGATAATAAAAGTGTAAATCTGACATCATCCAACATGTCATTCCTTCTGCAAAAACCAAGCAAATACACTTCTTTAGAGTCTTGAAGCTTTCACTGTATACTGAAGACTATCAGGAAGAATGCAGTAGGAAATGACACTCTAAGTTATTCATTCATTCATTTTCTTTTCGGCTTAGTCCCTTTATTCATCAGGGGTCGCCACAGCGGAATGGAACCGCCAACTTATCCAGCATATGTTTTGCACAGCGGATGCCCTTCCAGCTGCAACCCAACACTGGGAAACACCCATACACTCTTGCATTCACACTCATAAACTACGGCCAATTTAGCTTATTCAATTTACCTATAGCGCATGTCTTTGTACTGTGAGGGAAACCAGTGAAAAACCATGCATGTATGCCCTATACCACCTTGGTATATTAAAAAACCATCTATTATAATGCACCTGTCTCAGTTTAAAAAAAGGGAAATCCACCCAAATGTTTACCAGGAAGAATTTATGAATATCCGATGCAAGCTACCAACTTATGTACCAGTGTATACAGATGGTTCAAAATCAGATGGACGAGTATCTGCTGCAGCAGTCATTGGTTCAGAGTGTTTCAGAAAATGTATTCCCGGACAAAGCTCGATATTCACAGCTCAAGCTTGTGCACTGTTCTTAGCTCTGGAGCAAATAGAAAAAGAACAACAACGCCAGTTTTTAATTTGCACAGATTCGATGTCCTGCTTACAAGCACTTGAATCTCTGAAAACTGATCATCCTATGATTTTTAGTATAATAGAAAAAGTGGACCTTTTAAAGACTAAAGACTTTGATATCATTTTCTGCTGGATACCTGGTCATATGGGATTCATTGGAAATGAACGTGCAGATAAAGCAGCTAAGGAAGCCTTACAGTTAGAAATAACAGAATGTGAAATCCCTGTGTCTGATGTGAAACCTGTTTTAAATCGGTATATTAATGAGAAATGGCAAATGGAATGGGACGAATGTAGGGATAACAAATTGTATGAAGTGAATCCATTTGTAAATGAAAGAAAAAAATACCATTTTGAAAGTAGACATGACCAGGTTGTTCATACGAGATGCAGAATTGGACACTCAAGACTCACACACGCATATTTATTGAAAGGGGAAGAAAAACCTGTTTGTGACCTCTGTAAGAATATTTTGACGGTAAAGCATATTTTAATAGAATGTGTATTTTTAAATGATATTAGAGAACGTTTTTATTCGGGAAATATTTTAAGTTAAATGTTTGAAAAGGTGCCTTCTGGAGCACTTTTAGAATATTTATCTTTAATCAGACTAAAAGACTGTATATGACTCTTTCAGTATTGTTGCTACTTGTATACTTTTTGTTGTTGTTTTTTACAATGTATGTTTATTAAGAAACTGATTTTATTGTATGCTTCTATATTGTATATTTATTAGTACATGTTTTTGCCATGAATATAGCCAATGCTGCTGATATGGCATTAAAACTTAAATAAATAAATAAATAAATAACATTTATTTTCAAACAATGTGTTTGATAGTTATTTTATATTCAAGATCTGAGGTAAACTATCATCTTTTTTTTTTCATTAACTGCTATTCAAACTCACATTAGTAGCATTTAACACTGAATACAGCACATAATTAGCACCCGAGGAGATCGCCTTCATAGCAGTTTATGCTGTTGTTTAGCCACGACCTCGCAGAAATAGAAATTTCTTGTGTCACTGTCGGCATTGGGGATGGTTAGTGATTTTGCGATTCTGCGATCGATGATTTTAATCATGTTGCATTATTATGGACTTAGCTTTTTTTTTTTTTTTTAATTACCTCAAATTTCCTGCATATTTTGCACAGTCGGGACACTGATTAAGTTTTTGCCATCTGCATGTTTTACATTCAAACATATCATAACGTGCATTTAAAGCCTGTTTGAACTAGGCCACGAGTTGAATCACTTGCTAAACTTCTATATATTGTATATATCCATCCTGTTGTTATACATTTTATCCTTTACAGCAAAACAATAAAAAAGAAATGCTGCAAAATTGGAAAAACTCGCCACATTCTGAATAGTTTGTCGCAAATTTATTTGTTTTTTCACCAAATCCTGGAGTTACTAAAAACTCCTTTTAATATGGAAAATAAACTTTTATCGAAGGTTGCAGCATCACGTCACATGCAGTTAAGACATATCTGCAACCATACATCAATCTGTCTAGAATGGTTAAAATGTACAGATTTTTAAAACAGATGTTTAGTAAAGGTAAAAACTTTACTGAATGAGCACAGTGCTACGTCCCACAGATCACACTATTGTGTCTTTCTTTTCTTTTTCATTCCTTAAAAACCTGTTTTCAACACATTTTAATCTGTTTTTATCTGTATAATATTTATTCTTTGTTGTTGTTTATTTATTATTCTTTTATTTTTATTCTTGTTTATGTGAAGCACTTTGAACTACCATTGTGTTTGACATGTGCTATATAAATAAACTTGCCTTACTGTTTTTTTTTTACTTTTATGCAAGGCTTCATAAACTGTTTATTATGTTCACCTTAATTCATTTTTTTCCCCATGTATCCTAAATTATTATTATTTTTTGTCTCTACCTTCAGGTGGAGAAATACGCAGTGGCAGAAAACGCTGCCAAACTCGATGACACTCAGCCCACTGTTTGGCCTGCGCAGGTAACTACTTTAAAAAAAAAAACCCAAAAAAAAAAAAAAAAAAACACATTTTTTGTTGTTCTGTCTGTATAACATTACTCTCGTCTAAAAAAAAACAGGACGTAAGGGACGACTACACTTTCGAGTGTGAAATAGGAGGCCAACTGCAAAGAACAAAAGTCACAATCTTCCAGTCAATGGGAGACCCGCTGGTCTACGGAAAAATCTACAGCGCCAAAGACTCCAAATTAGAGGAGGACGTCACAGACCTGCACCTCATTCACCCACCGTAAGTTATATGCAAGGCTTATGACTGTATGAAAAGTTCTTGTTGTGATTAATTTCTGAAGCTTTTATCACCGTGTACGGCATTATCATGATATTGATCGAACCTGCAAAAACCTTAGAACACAGTTTTAGATTTTTATCTCATGTATTATTTTTTGCTGATTTTGTCATTTATAATATTTTATTATTACAGAAAAGGGATATTTGCAAAATGTTGTAAATTTGATCTGTTTTTGCCATGAAATAGCCAGACAAGCTGATATGGCAATAAATTCAAAACTCTCATCAGGTTTAATAATAAAAAAATATTGAATGCATTGCTTTGTATACAGCCATATTAAATTGCAAAAGGAATATTATAAAGTGCAATATGTAATGCTTTACAATAAAGTCTCATTCGTAAAGGTTAGTTAATGGATTAAAATCAAAAGTGGAAAAAAAGCCAATTTATCACAGTCACTATATTAATATTAGTAAAAAAATAGACAACTGAATTGTATTAGTTAATAACTCGATTTTATATAATATGATTATGACTTGTAGTCAGATTACAACTACATTTTTTAACATGTTGTTGGTCATTACCTAAGATATTAACATCAGTTAAGATTAATAAGAGCTTTTGAACTTTTCAGTTTAGTTAACTTGTTAACTAACTATTGGAGCCTTATTGCATAGTGTTAATGTACAATAGCCCTATAAATAGTCAAGATAATGTTCAATCACTATTTCAGCTTATTTTAGGTCAGATTAACATGAAAACTATTAAACTAATCATCCAATTAAGTCTTCAAGCATTTGGTGCTGTTATGGACTCCACTGCAAATACAATGGGAATATTCTTAAAAATCAAACCGTCATGTTAATATTGTGCATGTTCATTAATACAGTATACTGAGAAACTGAATATTGGTATATGTCTAGAAACAAATGGCATTTTATCTATAATGAAAAAAATAAATATTTATAGACTAAATATTTAAGATTTATCTTTTCAGTAGTGTCATTATTTATGCAATTTGTAATTTAAAGCTTCTTTTTTTATTTTTATTTTTTTTTACTGATATTGCGGTGTGATTTATTATGGGTTTTATTATGCAAGTTTATTTTGATTCTTATTTTTTTGAATACATTGGAGAGCTTTGAGTTTAAGAAAAGCACATCATAAATAAAATGTATTATTATAATGCTGGATTCACACCTCACATGAATTTTCCACTCAAGTTGATTTTTTTTTATTACTTGTGCAGATGCAGTTGAGATGAATTAAATGTGTTTATGGCAATGTGTTTATTTGCAAATTCATAAATTCACATTTTTGTTGTGAACACAGCATAAGATAAGGATAGAGTGTTCATTTCTAATCTCTTGCACTTACCTGAGCGTTTATGTTGTCTGTGGTTTGTAGATTCCTCATAGGTTCAAAGACAGATGCTGATCGGTGAGTACAGAATAAATGATTTTTCATTTGATGGTGTTGGGATTTTCTTGGTTTTTCTAAGTCGCCATGTGCGTCTTCCTGGCCTGCAGGTTTCTGATGCAGTATAAGGAGGTATATGAACGAGACGTCAAGTGTCAGGTCAAGATGTTGCACAACTCCCAGAGCCAGCTCTCACCCTCCAGAGAGAACGAGGTGAGAAACTTTTACCTTTACTTCTGAAATTTGTGACTGCACCACAAAACCTTAGGGCTCATAAACACAGAATGATCTAAACTCTTCAGAATGATTTGAAAAAAGGTGCAGCGTAAAGCACATTATATAGGATTATGCTCATTTGAACAACTACATTTGGCTTATTGACACTGTATTTAATATGTGGCTAAGAAATATCAAGTTTAAATATTTTGTTTTCCCGGACAAAGTCACCTAGCACCTGTAAACAGAAACTTGGAAGGATTGCTCATCCTCCTGGTTCTTCTGATTGGTTCACTGCAGTGGAACTGACAGTAATGAGCAGCACTGCGTGTACAATTTGAAGATCTTTCAACTTGATACACCTTCTAAAAATGCACTTTCAGACAGAAACGAGACATAATGGTCACACACGTCAGTTAGGTGCATTTACATTGCAAAACAATAGAAAAATAGCGCATTGAAAAGGAAAAATGCATTGTGTGAACCACCCCCTATTTTTGTCAATAGCTAAAATACATTGTGAGCCAAAATTATGGATTTATTTTTATGCCAAAAATCATTACAATATAAAATAAAGATCATATTATGTAATATATCATATATGTAAAAATATCAAAGCTTAATTTTTGGGATTGGTATCATGTCTTGCTAAGTAAATAATTTGGACAACTTTAAAGTCACTTTATTTTTAAACCATTAGATTCCAGATTTTTAATTAGTTGTATCTCAGCCAAATATCATATCCTAACAAACCAAAAAAGCATATTTAATCAGCATTCACTAACCCTTATGCCTGGTTTTGTGGTTCACGATCACATTTCAGGACGATGTGAGATAGATGTGCATGTGTTAGATGTAGTAATTGGGCATCAGAATAGTTTCCTGTGCCAGAAACAAAATGCATGTGTATTTAATTGCATGACTTAGAGCAGAATCAGTATATTTTGATGGCTGTTTGTTGCTTTTTGCAGACTGATGGTTTCTCTGCTCTGGTCCAGTCTTCGGTTTTAGGAAAAGGTGTCAAACACAGACCTCCTCCTATCAAACTGCCTGCCGGCTCAGCGTGCGCCTCCTCAGGTGAGACACACTTTAACTCCGGTGAGACGTGTGTACATCAGAGGTGTGGAAATGTATTGTCTGGGATACTATAAAAATTGTAATGAGGTTAGAGCTGACTATTTGGTGTCACTTGCTTTGCAAAAATAAAAACATGCAAAAAAAAATCTTAAGTGCGCCAAAGCATTCACTACACGATGACTATTATGCACTAAGTATGGCTCCATAATTCAAGTTATGAGAATATGCAATATGAGTTTTTTGCATTTTGTTATTTTAAGTTTATAAGATATGGGATATTTGCTCCCAGTCAAAAGTTTGGTAAGAAAAACGTAAAATTTTTTAATGCTTTAAAAGAAGACAATTCTGGTCACCAAAGCTTGATTTATTTAATCAAAAACACAGTAAAAATGGATCAAAATGTGAAATATTACATTAATATTTTCTCATTTCAAATGTAATTTATTCCTGTAATTCAAAGCTGACTTTAAATCATCATTACTCCAGTCTTCAGTGTCACATTCAGAAATAATTTTAAGTATGATGATTTGCTGTTCTATTTTGATCTGTTATTATTGCTACAAAATCACTAAAAACTATTCTTAAAATTGTCAGTGCTGAAAAGATTTTCATCGTATTGTGGAAACTGATCAATTTTACTTTTAGGATTCTTTGATTAAAAAGAAAGTTAAAAATAATTAATTAGTAAAAAGTATTAGTATTAATTAATAAAAAAAATTTTAGGCTTGCAACAAATGGAAATTCTAGTACTTTTTCTGAGCATAGGAGTACTTCTACAAACTGCCAATCTAAGCCTTAGGGTTTTTCAATTGCAGAGTGAATTATATGTATAAGTATCTGTGGATTATGTTTATAATTTTAGTTTGTTGATGTACATGTTTAAACAATCCAATATATATTTTATACATAATTGACACTAACTATGCTTTTTACATTTTTATTTTTATGTATTTTACAATTTTTCTTTTCTTTATTTTTGTGTGTGTTTGTGTATTTGTAATTTTCAATTTGTTTATGATGGAAGGGTTGGAAATAATATTTCTTGCTATTTTCCTTGTTATTTTTGTAAAAGTTTAATAAACCATTTAAAAAAAAGAACAAATAAAAGCTAATATTTTGCACTCGCCAACACTTGTTGCTGTTGTTTAGGTAACCCGTACAGTACACAGGCCTCCAGTGGTCATCTGAAGTGCCCGACTCCTCCACCTTCAAAGAATCAGTCGCTCTCCCCGGAAACACTCCATAGAGCTCGGCCTGCTGTCTCCTGCTGCTCTCTCTCCCATGCAGAGTGAGTACCCCCACTTCACAGGCTTTATGTACTACAAGCTCAATTAAATTTTTAGTGATGGGAGATTTCAATCATTTTACTGACACGGTTATTTGAGTCTTTTTTCAAGTCATTTCGTTTAATTTGCCAAAATATTATTAAAATGTTGCAAGTTGCTTCCAAACACATCTACAACTGGCCCAAACGTTGATCACACTACAAAAAAGTCATAATAGAATGCGATAAGAAAGAGAAAATAATCATTCATTGTATATCTGGGTCTTTTGTCTATGATAAGGTCACACCACCTCTTTTCTACACTAAAACATGCATGTTTTTTTCTTCCAACAGTAGATTTAAAATGCATGAAATTGTGAAGCATTGTTCAAATGTTAAAAATATATATATATACAGTTGAAACCAGAAGTTTACATACACTGTATAAAAAAACACATAACCATTTAAAAAAAAAAGTCAAGATGTTAATGTGACTAAACTTTTTCTCTTTTAGGTAAGTTAGGATTATCACATTAGTTTCTGTTATGCTTAATAGCAGAATAATGAGAGAGATATTTTTTGAGAAATTGTTATAACCTTTCTTGAACTTCAAGTTTACATACAATAAGATTATTATGCCTCTGAAAAAGCTCAGATGATGGTGTCAAGGTTTTGGAAGTTTCTGATTGGCTAATTGACAACATTTAAGTTAATTGGAGGCACAACTGTAGAATAGTATTTAGGGAAAACCTCAAACACACTGCTTCCTTGTGTGACAACATGGCAAAATCAACAAGCCAGAATCAACAAAAAGCCAGATTACAATTTGCTAAATTACACTGGGAAAAAGAATAATTTTTGGAGACATGTCCTGTGGTCTGATGGAACTAAGATTGAACTGTTTGGCCATAATGACCAGTGTTACATTTGAAGGACAAAGCTGAAAGCTTACAAGCCCAGGAACACCATCCCAACTGTAAAGTATGGGGGTGGCAGCGTCATGTTGTGGGGCTGTTTTGTTGCAGGAGGGACTGGTCCACTTCACAGCATAGATGGCATCATGAAGAAAGAACATTATGTAGAAATACTGAAGCAACATCTCAAGACATCAGCCAGGAAAATTAAAACTCGGCCACAAATGGGTTTTCCAAACAAACCATGACCCTAAGCATTTTCAGTTTTGGAGTGGCCATCACAAAGACCTGAGCTCAATCCTATAGAACATTTGTGGGCAGAGTTAAAAAACCTTGTGCGAGCAAGATAGCCTACAAATCTGACTCCTTTACACCAATTCAGTCAGAAGGAATGGGCCAAAATTCCTTCAGACTATTGTGAGAAGCTTGTGGAAGGATACCCAAAACATTTGACCAAAGTTATACAGTTTAAAAGCAAAGCTAAAAAAATACCAAGGAAATGTATAATAAAAAATTCTCTCATTATTCTGGCATTTAGCAAATGTAAATGATTTAGGTAATCCTAATGGACCTAAAATAGTAAACGTTTAGTATGATTTACCATCAGACATTTTTTTTTAAAAATGGTTATGTTTTTTTTTTTTTTTGAGTGTATGTAAACTTCTGGTTTCAACTGTAGATATAAAAGGTAAAATACTTGGATGTGCAAATTATTAAATTCATTTTGTACCATTGTAGCTTTCTTTTTAAAATGTATTAATTTGGCTTAAGTAATTAGCAAATAAGGCACCATTTTCATTCCATGTGTGCAAGGGAACAAAACCTTCACTTCTTGTGAATCTGATGCACATTATTGATGATAATACAAATGGAAGCTGGAACTAGTGAAACCACATTAGCCCCTTTTTTTTTTTAACATAATGAGTTGTTTATCAGAATGACACTTGCAATACAATACAAACGTGTTTCCATCAAAGTTTATTTGCGTCTTTTAGCGTAGTTTTTATTAATGCATATTTTAAGATGTCAAATGCTGTTACCGTTTTTGTGCAATATCGCAAAATGTGCATAGCAAATGGAGTTTTTCCCATGCTGTCCAGATTAGACATTGGATGATAACCGGTTTCAAGGTTTAAGCCGCGGTCACACTGGGCTTTTCTCCCCATAGACTTCCATTCATACGCACGCGAATGCGTCAGACCGGAAACGCAGGGTCATGCGTCAAGTTTCGCAGGTTGCTGTGATGCAAAGTTCAAGCTTGGTGAACTCTGACCTGCGAAATCGCATCACTTGACAGCGTGAGACCAATCCAGGATCAAAACATGACCTCTCTGAACAGAAATTTAAAATATGGAGCAATCGCTCGCTTTTTAAATGCCTATTCATCTTGTTTAATCGCGCCCCTTTTCGCAGCGCCGTACGACAAAATTTCGCAATAATTTTTATAATTATGTTTATTAGATTTTCACAACAATACAGACATAACAAAACATCTTCAAAAGATATCCAAATAAAAATAACATAAAAAACAAGGGAGAGAGAAAGAAAAGAAAAGAAAAAAAAAAGAAAGAAGCTCTGATTACATATAAAACAGCACTACCCCACATAAAACAGAAAATAGGGCTAAAAACATTGCTTATTTTTCAGATAATAATACAGTTACAATATTCCTTTTAGCATGATAGGGCAAAGACATTCCAAATAATCCAAATATGGAAAATTCTCTGTTTATTTGTGTAAAACATATGTAAGGTGTTCTAGGGGAATTAACTCAAAGATTATGTTGTGCCAAACTTTAAGTGAAGGAGATTTATCACTAATCCAATTAGGTAAAATATTTTTTTTCTGCCAGCAAAGGTTAATATATTATACAATTTCTTATTAGCCGATGAAAAAATGCGCCCATTAAAATCAATGAAACTGAGTCAAAATCCAGCTGCATGTTAAAGAGCTTTTCTATTTCCCCCAGCACCAAAGACCAAACCCTTTGCAGTCTGTTACATGACCACTAACAACGTGTTAAAGTAATGCAATTAAACAAATAGGCGAATTAGAAGGGTTAAATAGATGTCTGCGGTTAGGGGAGATATGGAGTCGATGTATTATTTTATATTGTATTTCTCTTGTACGTGTACAAACAGTATTTTCTTAGCATTAGGCCAATTATTATCCCATGTTTCTTCATCGATATCAGTAACTAACTCTTCCTCCTATTTGGTTTTAGTTCTCTGTATATCAGGATATGGGATTGAGCATACAGACACATAAAATCGACCCACAGACATCTGTCCTGATGATGAAAATAATAACCTCTCAATAGAAGATTGTGTTATGCTGTTAGTGATATAATGTCTCAATTGAAAAAGTAAGGGTTTTAAAATCGCTAACATTTTCTGTTATACCGCTCCTACAGTATATGCAAGTTGTTTTTTTACGACTTTTTTAGTTTTTTACGGCAACAGTATCTCCAGCAGATCCACATCAAAAGCTATTAGTCAGCCCACGATTGATCAAACATCTGAAAACAAACCTCTTATACACCAACATCCTAGCATGCTATAGACCTGAACAGTGTGGTGTCATATTTATATCCAAAGAAAATATAGATAAAGTTAAAGAAATCTGTGTTTTTGAAACTAAAGAAGACAGCAGAAGTTAATTATTTATTTTAATTATTTAGCCGCACATGTTTACTGTTCCAAAATATTTTAAATGTTTCTTAAAATAAAATATATTGCGTTCAATGAGGAAAAAAGGTGTTGGTTTTTACCAAGACATTTAAAAAGAACATATTTTCAAGCAGTAATCACAATACCGTGATAATTTTATCCAAGGTTATCAGATCGTCCAGATATTTTATTACTCATTTTCCCATTTTCTTCTTCATTGTCACCCATAGGATCAGGTACTCCCAAGCCCTCCACGCCCACCCCCACAAACACGCCTTGTTCGACGCCACACCCTGCCGATGTTCAGAGTGCCACACCCTCCGTCACGCCCACCCCGCAGGACCCCACCCTTCCACAGCCACCTACCCTGCTAACGCCCTTCGCTCAGCAGCAGATGACTCTGCCCGTCATGACCATCCCCCTTTCCACGTCCAGCACAACGTCTTCACAGGTCATGACCAACCCTGCGGGGCTCAACTTCATCAACGTGGTGGGCTCAGTTTGGTAAGAGATATTTTTTAGAAATGAAAATAAAAGGGAGTTTCTGGAATATTATGGAATTTTAAAAGTCATGGAATATAAATGATTTTTGTTTGTCGTTAAAATTTTTGTTTTCTTTTATGAATATACAGTTGAAATCAGAATTATTCGCCCTCCTGTGAATTATTATTATTATTTTTTTTTAAATATTTCCCAAATGATGTTTAACGGAGGAAGATATTTTTCACAGTATTTCTGATAATCATTTTTTTCTTCTGGAGAAAGTCTTTGATTTATTTCAGCTAGAATAAAATCAGTTTTAATTTATTTTAAAACCGTTTTAAGGTGAATATTATTAGCCCCCTTATGCAATATTTTTTTTTCAATTGTCTACAGAACAAACCATGGTTATACAATAACTTGCCTAATTACCCTAACCTACCTATTTAACCTAATTAACCTAGTTAAGCCTTTAAATGTCACTTTAAGCTGAATACTAGTATCTTGAAAAACATCTAGTCAAATATTATTTACTGTCATCATGGCAAAGATAAAATAAATCAGTTATTAGAGATGAGTTATTAAAACTATTATGTTTAGAAATGTGTTGAAAAAATCTTCTCTCCATTAAACAAAAATTTGGGAAAACGATATAAAGGGGGGCTAATAATTCAGACCAAAAATGGTATGTTAAAAAGTAGACGATGGAAAAGCCAAATATAATATTTGTAAAGCTACTATCAATCTTCACAGCCTCTCAAACAGCAAGTACTTCAGATTTTTTCCTCATAATGGCTATTAAAGTCATACTAAATTATATGCATGCTTAACCATTTTAATATATTATTAATATATAAGAGCAATTCTAGCGTTATTGATGTGACATTTGCAGTAAAAACTCAAAGTTAACATAATATTGAAGTTTTTTTCAAGACGACTAACCACAGAGTTATGGGATCAGAAAAACATCAATCTGTAAACACTTATTCCCCCGGTTTCACAAACAAGGTTTAAGGCTAGTCAAGATTAAATTGCATGTTTGAGCTGTCTCAGCTCAAAATAACTTGCAGTGAGATGTCTTAAAATATGTCAGTGTCATTTTTTTTTGTCTCCAGGTGCACACCAGTAATGTATTTTTCTATGGCCATTTTGTAAATGTGGCTTAAATAGCCTAATTTATCGAAGGCCTAGTCCTGGCTTAATCTAAGCGCTGTTTGTGAAACTGGGCCTTTATGTTTTAAATGAGGAAATTAAACATGCATTGTGGATGTGACCAATAAAGTTAGCGAGTTTAATGTATACAACACACTTCGTAGAAATTTTGTGAATTAAACTGCACAACCCAAATGAAACAATGCTAATCAAAAAGTTAAGAGTTGGCTCACTATAGAACAACAATGATTGATTTTATTTTATTTTATATTTTTGCATTTATGAGGAAAAAGCTTTATGGATGTGACATGTGAAAGTTGCACTTGTGTGACTTCAAAAATAAAATCAAATATAATCATTTGAAAACGTTGACAGACATTTTTACTGTAAAATAAGAGCCTATCCAAAAACTTAGAAAGGTTTTCGCTATTTTGGTGAAAACTTAATTTGTCCAGATTAGACATTTTCATGGAATTGCTCATAAACAGCCCGTTTTTATATTTAATAGATGTTGTGGAAATTAAGATTTTTATTGTCAATAAAAGTCAGGGAAAACTGAGGGATTTTAATATTTAGCTTAAAGTGGGAAGCTTGTTTATGTCACTGACCTTGGTTTGACCTTTGTTTTACTTACACACAGCAGTCCGCAGACGCTGATGAGCGGCTCTAACTCGATGCTGGGTTGTAGTCCTGGTACTCTGGCATCTGGTATCCCACTGAGTGGACTTTTACCTTCTGGCGGTCTCATGTCTGGACCTCTGCCTGCCATGCAGCCTGCAGCTCCAGGAGGTAAGCCTCTGTCAATTGATTAATGCACAGTGCCAAGAAATGATCCTCCACACCATTATACCACCACTAGCCTGAACCATTGACACAAGGCAAGATAAATCAATGCTTTTATTTTAAAGTCAGCGAGTGTTTTATCAGAGTTTTTTTTTTGTTTATTTATTTAAAAAAAAAGAAGATTTGTGGGGCTGGATTTAATTTGGTCCATCAGGAATTCATTCAATGCTAGTGGTTTGTAATTGGGATTTTTAAAGATTATGAGACCCCATGAAATCAATTAAAGTGATGTCTTTGGACTTGTGGGGGAAACCGGAGCACCTGGAGGAAACCCACGCAAACACGGGGAGAACATGCAAACTTCACACACAAATGCCAACTGATCCAGCCGAGGCTCGAACCAGCGACCTTCTTGCTGTGAGGCGATTGTGCTACCCACTGCGCCATCATGCTGCCTCTATTGTTATTGTTATTATATTATTATAATTAAATATATTACAATATAATAATAATCATAATTTAATATATGAGCAATGTGACATAAGTAGCAGTGCGATATTGCCAAACTGCATTGTGGATCCGTCTGCGCCGCTTTAATGGCGTTGCTCACGGCAGAAGTTGGGAAATTCTCAACTTTTTAAGTATATATTTAATATATACTTAAAGCTGAGTCAGCCAATCCGAATGCTTCATGCAAATACCCCAGCTCAGACAGTAGCCGATTGCAGACTAATTTCATTGGCTGACGCTGTTATGATAATCGCATCAGCCCCAACTTCAGACATGCCCTCGGTCAAGCGTTGACACTGAAGCCCTGTGTGAATGCATTTCCACCAGTGACGATATACAGCCAAATCACACTGCTGACAAGTGCGTTTATACAACAGTTTGATGGCATAATCGTGTATATAAAAAATCTAAAACAGAGTCTCAAAAATCCCTTTGTACGAAGAACTACTTTCCTCTGCCATTCATTCACATCTGCAGCTGATCGTGACAACAGCAGAAACCGTTGGTACCTCACAAAGGTCACTTTAGAGCTAGTGTTTGAATAATTCTCTAGCATAATATATGAAGTGATGACAAAACAGGTGATTTTGCTCACGTTTTAAAATTATAAGGCAGAACGGCATGAAATGTCATCAGTCTAGAGACATTTCCCAGTATTTCTGTTGCAATTGGGATTTCACAATAATTAACTCCTTAAAAAGCCAAAGCACAACAAACACTAGCAGATTACTATGGTATAAATAGAGCACTACAATATAGAAAAGAGAAAGATCGACTTAATGTCACTTACCTGCTCTATAATGATTTGCTCAGCTGTAGAAAATCTGTTTTTCTCCCCTAAGGACTTATTATGCGGTCTCTGTCGCCATCTTTTGGCTGAACGTCAACCGTTGCTCTGCTCAGTATGACAGGCTGATAACCACCGATGCGCTGAATCTCCGAAATTATAAATATTTAAAATAGGCACTATCCTTATAAATAAACTGCATAGTTACAATCTAAACAACTATATTCTCGCCTAAAAAGCCTCAAAAGTACATTATGTTGTCCAACAGCTGCAATATTAAAAAATACTTTAAAACGTAAGAACTGTCAGTATTGAATTGATGCTGATGGTAATGTTGTTTCCGCAGGCGGGCCTTTCGGTCTGAACAGTAGCCCAGGACTCCGGCCACTCAATCTCCTCCAGGTGAGGGAGATTTCCCAGAAAAGCCTTTCATAACGATCGCTCTGCTTTCCTCATATTATTGATTAGTGTATTTTTTCTTTCAGCTTCCTACGGGACCACTGATATTTAACTCACTACAGCAGCAGCAGTTTTCCCCTCAACAGCAAAGCAGTCAGTCGGCCACATCCAGCCCACAGCAGCAGGGGGAGTTGGTGAGTGTGTGAACAAACCAAACGGACATCAGCTGACTGAAACCAGAAAATACTAGGGATGCTCCGATCGATCGGCCGAAGATCGGTATCGGCCGATAATCACATTTTATGACTCGATCGGTACTCGCTAACTTGGCCGATCTTACGAACCGATCACAATTTATGACGTCAATGCGTGAGGACGTACACGATGAGTGGGGACGTAAATGTTTTGGCGCCATAGTCATGTCATCACCGGTGTGGAATTATTATGACGTTTCGAGAAACAATGAAAAATTCGCTAATTGCCGTTTATGTTCTAAAGAAATCTCACGTGGAGGAGCATCATCCAAAACATTTAATACAACGAACCTGATTCGGCACTTAAGAACGAGCCACCGCGAGTCCTATGGTGAATACGAAAAACTGTCGACTGCAAAAAAGGCAACGGTAACTAGTAATGCGACTCCCACTCAGCCATCCATTACAGACATTCTGAAAAAACACGAACTGTACACACCAGACAACAAGAAAGCTAAGGATATAACCGCGAAGATAATGGAATTTATATGCATTGACAACCAGCCTCTGTCAGTCACAGAAGACATTGGATTTAAACGCCTCATTGAACATCTTGAACCACGATATCAACTGCCACGGCACAAATATTTTACTGATGTTGAAGCATCAGAATCGGCATTGGTATCGGCCGATCAGCATGACAAAAAATCGGTACTCGGTATCGGTGGCAAAAATCCTGATCGGAGCATCCCTAGAAAATACATTTTGTGTTTTTGTGTGAAAGGGTGTATTTCTACGTACTTGCAGGTGGCAGTAGTTGGTATTGTCATTTCACAAAGGGTAACCGGAACTAATGCTGCACACATACAAACTATAAGCAAGTGCTGCACACATACATGCATGCATTGTATGGTTAGTTTTGTCACATAAATTTTTGTCCTCCTGCTCTGATTTGTAGCCGAGCAGCCAATCAGAGCGCTCTCTCCCTTATCAACTACTCTGTGTGCTAACGCTGATTTTACATGCTGAATTGGCGAACTCGCTAACAAGAGGCAACACTTGGAACACATCAATCAAACTAGCCTGACACATGCTCACCAACAGCGCAAATATTTTAATAGCTAAGCAAACCTAATCTATCTAATCTGTTATCGTATTTTATTTATTTATTTATTTATTTTTAAAATTTATTTTCTGGAAAACATTCTAATGCACAATTCATCTTTTTTTTAACCTAGATTTTTTCTTTACATCAATGTAATGTAAACGTTTAATTTATATGTATAACGCATAGAAATGAAACAATAAATATATTTCAAAAATATAATATATACTGTATAGTTTATTTATTTATTTAATATGTATAGTTATTTACTGCAATTTAATATTTGAAGTCTTACAATTCCCTGTTCAGTTTCTTGCTGAATTAAAAAGAAATGAAAGCACACATATCAATGAAAGCTCAGTGATTGGTCTATCCTCTGTGAATCAGGCTGACGGGGGTCTGACGGCAGAGCAGGGTCTGTCAGCGCAGCAGACAGCCGTCATTAATCTGACCGGCGTCGGAGGATTCATGTCTCCTCAAGCAGCAGGTACAGATGCACACACTGGACCCACACACATACACACATGCGTGTCTCATTCCTCTGCCAGTCCTCCAGTCCAGATACATCTCTAACACACACTAACACAACCAGTAGACATACTAATGCATTCAGATTTTGTAGAGTGTCATACTAATCTCAACATACTGTGCCCTCCACTAATATTGGCATCCTTGGTAAATATGAGCAAAGAAAGCTGGGAAAAAATCTTTATTGTTTAACCTTTTGATCTATTGCATGGATATATGAACTAATAAAAATATTATGAGATTGTTTTTGGATGAGACTATAGGCTTTTTTTTTCTAAAAATATTTTTAAAAACATTTTGTGGTGGTGTTGCTGATGGTGATTTGTGGTTTTGGAGATTTTTTTTCTGTGATTTGAGGAGTGGTTGAGCTTCACAAAATGTCTATAAGAAAATATCCAAAAACACTAAAATCTTGGGGATTTTTCAGGCCTCATGAACCATCTTATTAACAGTGACAAAGACAGACACTTGTTTTCTTTCAGACTGCTTTATAACACTTACACTTGACTGGAATATTTTTTAATTACTACCTTGATGGTGAAAATGGGCATTTTCAGTGTTTTTGCTATTTTCTTGCAATAACCTCAACAACTTTTTGCCCCAAATCACAGCTCTGTTCTTTGGTTTTACCCACTGTGAACTAGTCACATTTCCATCCACCTGTTTTTGGAATGTCACACAAATGCGCATAAATTGTGATAATGCGCATAAAAAAAACGTATGATGAGCTACTGAGTAGGATAAACATCTTATCAGATGAGACAAAAATGCACATCATTTACGTTGGAAATTCTTCATAATTTCTTTATAATATTTGGTGCCACTATATCAGGAAGTGATCATTTAGTTCTCTTTTACTTATTGAATGGAAACGGTGCTTTATTCACAAGTGTTTTATGCAATATTCCAGTTTTATGCATAAATCTAATTCACATCTTTTGATGGAAACATGGCTAATGGTCCAGTTCCTAATCACCCAGGTCTACTAAAAATGTCAGTGATAATGTACATCAAAAATGTTTAGCTGATTCATAGGGGTGCCAATAATTATACACACAAAGATATTTATTTTTTGATAAATTGCTCTGTCTGCAATTGATTGTTTTCAATAAGAGCAGTTTTTTTTGTTTATATTTTGATCCAAATATCAAAAGTTTAACAATAAAGACATTTTTCAAAGCCTTTTCTATGCTCATATTTCCTAAGGATGCTAATTACAGTGGATTAGCAAATCGAGTCAATCAGACCTGTTTAATTTTGATTATCTGGGTTTGTCATTTGATTAACATGATGGTGGATGCCACTTTTCCTCTTTCTGCTACATTCTACCTTTTATTTCCTGTGACCTCCCCTCCCTCTTTCTTCCTCTTCCTCCACCTTCCCGTCTGTCCGTGGTAGTGCTGTCCCAGCTGGGTTGTGGTCTGGAGGGGTCCGGGCCCAGCCTACCTTCCCCGAGGCTCCAGCAACAGCACCAGCCACAGATCCAAGTAATCCAGCAACTTTGACCTCATCCACCCATAGACACGTGTATATCAGGCTGACCTCTGACCTCTCTTAACGACCTTTTCAATTCAAACCCGATATCGTTTATTTGCTTAACGCACATTTGTGGTCTTATGGTGTGCAATTAATCAGTTCTCCAGATTTTTGCCTGCCATACAGATATAGAAATAAGCGCATATTAAGAAACAAATCAAGTTTTATAAAGGAATCATTTTGGAAATAATTAAATATAACCACTGTAATGATTTTTTCCCCTCCAACTTTCAAATATAAATGTTCTAATTTAGAGCATTTTTTTTTGTACATAATTTAAGAAAAACTGACGTTTATATTCATTTTTAGACAACAAAACACCAACGTTTGACTTAAAAAAAAAAATAAAATCATTGGGTGGAAAATTTTCAGTCGCAACAACTAAACATTAGTTCTTCCGACCAGTTGACAAAGCAAAACAAAAAACTCTAAACTCTTATTTGAAATTTGGAATAATTGTCATCACATATTTATAGAATAAAACAAGTATTAAACTTTTACTCAAACCCATACCCAATAGGAAGATGCTGAGTTTCATAAACAAATCCATTGTTGTAAACAGAAAATGTAATGAATCTCAAAATAATCTTAAAATTTTAAAATTTAAAAATTTAAAAAATAAATTTTTTTTACAGATAAGAGTGCACACTATATATCGGCCATATTGATATTGTCTAATAATTGCTATTTCTAATGTTATCAACTTATAATTATAACATTATGAATGGCAATTAGTTAGACCGATATCTTGATTTAGTAAGACCGATATCTTGGAATTAAATCGATATCTTGAATAAGTTAGACCGATATCTTGAGTTAGTAAGACCGTTATTTTGGAGTTAGTAAGACCGATATCTTGCAATTAGTTAAACCGATATCTTGAGTAACTTAGACTGATATATTGAGTTAGTAAGACCGATATCTTGCAATAAGTTAGATCGATATCTTGATTTAGTAAGGCCGATATCTTGCTATTAGTTAAATAGATCTCTTGAGTAACTTACTGATATCTTGAGTTAGTAAGACCGATATTTTGCAATTAGTTAGCCCAATATCTTGAGTAAGTTAGATCAATACCTTGTCTTAGTAAGACCAATATCTTGCAATAAGTTAGATGGATATCTTAAGTTAGATCGATATCCTAGGTTAGTAAAAAAGATATCTTGCAATTAGTTAAACCGATGTCTTGAGTAACTTAGACTAATATCTTGAGTTAGTAAGACCGATATCTTGCAATTAGTTAGGCCGATATCTTGAGTAACTCAGACTAATATCTTGAGTTAGTAAGACCAATATCTTGAAATTAGTTAGGCCGATATCTTGAGTAAGTTAGATCGATACCTTGTGTTAGTAAGACCGATATCTTTCAATTAGTTAGATCGATATATTGAGTAAGTTAGACAGATATCTTGAGTTAGTTAAATCGATGCTGTGTGTTAGTAAGACCGATATCTTGCAATTAGTTAAACCAATATCATGAAGCCGATAAATTAATTAATAAAAAATTCATGAAGTTCAGAGATCAGTCCAAACTTTTCTGAAGTTTAGGTTTTAAAATAAAATCAGTTGTTCACTGTGTGTGTTGGCCTTTTATGCAATCATGAAAAAAAACTTTTATTTACATTTATCGGCTAATATATCGGCTATCAGTCAAATCTAAGCAGTTATTGGTATCGATATAATTCGATATCGGTGCATTCCTATCTGCAGCAGGATCCCATTTTATTGGCTTTTCTTTCAAAATGACCAAATTGTAATGTAATGTGCATTTATATAGCCCATTTATTGTGTATAGCCATACACTAGAAATTGAACAGTTATTGGTATCGGTCAAAAATTCCATATCGGTGCATCCCTATCTGCAGATCCAATTTTATTTGCATTTCTTTTAAAAATACCAAAAAAAACAAATTGTTATGTAACGTAATGTGCATTTATATAGCACATTTGTTGTTTATGGCCCTACACTCAAAGCGCAGACTTTATTGCTTATCGGTATCGGTCAAAAATTCCATATCGGTGTCTTCCAATCAGCAGGATCCAATTTTATTTGCTATTCTTTCAAAGTTACCAAATTAAAATGTGTAATGTGCATTTATATGGCGCATTTCCTGTTTATGGCCCTACACTCGAAGCGCAAAAGTTATTGCTTATCGGTTATCGGTCAAGAATTCCATATTGGTGCCTCCCTATCAGCAGGATCCAATTTTTTTTGCTTTCCTTTCAAAATTACCAAATTAAAATGTGTAATGTGCATTTATATGGCGCATTTCTTGTTTATGGCCCTACACTCGAAGCGCAAAAGTTATTGCTTATCGGTTATCGGTCAAGAATTCCATATTGGTGCCTCCCTATCAGCAGGATCCCATTTTTTTTGCATTCCTTTCAAAATTACCAAATTATAATGTGTAATGTGCATTTATATAGCGCATTTATTGTTTATGGGCATACACCTGAAGCGCAAGTTATCGGTCAAAAATTCCATATCGGTGCATCCCTATCAGCAGGATCCAATTTTATTTGCTTTCAAAATGACCAAATTGTATTGTGTAATATGCATTTATATAGTGCATTTATTGTGTAGACCCATACACCCGAAGCGCAACAGTTATCGGTTATCGGTCAAAAATTCCATGCAATGCATATCTGTGCATTCCTATTTGCAGGTCCAATTATATTTGCATTTTTTTTCAAAATGACAAAATTTTAATGTACAATCCAAATTAATTATAAATATAAAAATTGCCAAATTTTCAATATTTAAAAGAAGCCAAGGCACATTCAATATCGCTGCATCTCTTTGCAATTTAATGAATTCTAGCTGAATATAACTGTTAATTTCTTTTTAAAAATCAATCTTATCAACCCAAAACGATCTAACAGTATTGTCTATGAAATGATGGCATCAAAGGTCTGGTGAAAGACGGTGTGGGTCAGTCTGTTATACATGATGTCTATGCTTTCAGTCTTTAGATGAAATCGCTCATAAGAATCACATCAGTAGTTTCTCTCCTGGCTCCTTCTGACCGATGTGTAAACGCTTCACATTTCTTCTCTTGCCATGTTTGATTTTCATTCTTCTGTCTAAGCTTTTACCAACATTATTTGCATAAAATGTTGCGCTTGTGCCATCTGCGTATCTTTTAACAGCTCTCTGAAAAGCATGTTTTGGTAGCAGTTACCAAAAAACTCCAGGAAGTCCTAATATTTGAATGTTTATGCGTTTTTCATCTGTAAGCATGACACATTTGTGCAGTTTCCCATGTCATCACATTGATTAACAAACACGTATGTCCTGCATCTGATCCCATTAGCTCAAAGTATACTTCAGTTTTTACATGTACGGTAGGGGATGTGTTCAAATAGCATCATTAGCACTGATTGTTTTTCCATTATGGAAGATGTTCAGAAGCAAACGTCTTTAAAAGAAATGTGTGAAATTTGATCTAAACGCATCAACAAGCATATCAGCCAATGGAATTGCAGATTTTGAGACTATATTTACATACAGTTGAAGACAAAATTATTAGCCCTCCTGTGCAATGTCACTCCTAACCCTCCTATGTCCTTGCTCCATTAAACATCACTTTGAAAATATATTTAAAAAATAATAATAAACGTTTCCCAGGAGGACTTATAACTTAGTCTTTGACTGTATGAGATACATTGGTGTATTGGGAAACATGTATGAAAACATCAGACATCATGTTTATTCATGTAAGAAGATATAGTCACGCATGCATGTAAACATCAGACATTATATCTGCTTCAATTATTATTAGTGCCCCAATACACTCAAAACTAGTGACACTTTCAAAATGAACGTGTTTTGTTTATAGATTTTGCTTCTATGATATCAAATTAGAGTATACTATGAAAGACCTGTTAGTAGCCAGCCTGGTAAAATGGGTGGTTCTTTTTTCTCAAAAAGTGGTCATTTTTGCACTATTTTAGCTTGATTAGCTTGTCGGATGGTCATCATAATCACACTTTTTGATATACCAAAATATTTCCTAAAGAATTAAAATACTTATTTTTAAAATACAACTTTATTACTTCATATATCATTAAAAAAAATAGGAATCTTTTAAAGTTTTAAATTAAAACCTGTAATCTGTTGTGTCATTTATCAGGCAAATAACAACCTGGCCAGCACATTTAACTTTCCTTAGTTAGAATTTGACCATTTGAATAATAAAAAAAATCATTAAAACATAATAATAATAATAATATAATAATATATAATAATAATGTAGAGAAGTCCAAAGACGTGCTATAGGTAGGTATTCAGTAGGCTAAATTGTGTGCATGAGAGTGTATGGGTGTTTCCCAGTGATGGGTTGCAGTTGGAAGGGCATCCGCTGCGTAAAACATATGCTGGATAAGTTGGCAGTTCATTCCACTGTTGCTATCCCCAGATTAATAAAGGCACTAAGCCGAAAGAAAATGAATGAATGAATGTAGAGCTTCATGCTTTGTCTAGCCTCTCATGTAAAAAAAAAAAAAAAAAAAAAAAAAAAAATTACATTTGAAAATTCATGGATAACAACAATAGCCAAAATATATTCAAATTAATTTAATATAGTTTGCTTTTGGTGCTTCACGCCTTTTTATTGCTCATTTTTGTTTTAAGAATAACGTCCCAGATTTAGAAGTTACTTGTAAAATGATTTCTCTGTTTAAAAACAATACAGCAGCGAAAGATGACTTCACTTACATCAGATTATAAAATGAAAATAAGTGTTTTCATTGGACAAAACCGTTTAACTGAAGTCAGGCTGAAGTGACAGCCAACAGTGGATTCCACTTGGTCTTAAAGACTTTATCAATGGGTTATTTTCACTATTTATGATGGCATAGAAGTTGTTATGACCGTCTAGGGGTCGACAGAACAGAAAAGAAAAGAGAGCCAATACCAGAGATGATTTAAATTTAACAAGCTTTGTTTATTACATGAGATAAGGATTTATATTCAGGGGAAGACCAGGCCAAAAATAACAAACAAAATATCTTTATTTACCAACTATCTTACCTAAAGAAAAGAAAATAATAAATAAAATACAGCAATTACTTACCTAACTCCTTTTTTCACTAAACATTAACAAACGTACAAAAAAAAAAAAAAAAAAAAAAAAAAACAATGTGGCGTCAATCCCCCTACTTCTCTTCTCACAATTATTCACAAGTGTGTATTGTTAACCACAGTTCTTAACGTTATGGGTAGAAATGAATGAGCAAGAATAAACTTAAAAATGTAAACAAGAAATGACAGGAGAAAAAAATCAACAAAATCACAACATTAATCACAGTCTTAAGTCTTTCTATACATACCAAACAAATTTCAATCTCTCTTTGACATAGTGCTCAATGTTGGGAAAACAGAGAAATACACTGGAGGAACACAAGGGCCCACAAAGCTAATGCGTAAAACAAGTCATTGTGGCACAAAAGGCCTCGATCAATGCTCCAGTGCGTCCTTTTATTCAGGGTAGGTTGAGATGAGAACCAATCGAATCCATCATCAAATTTCCTCCAGGAACCGCCTTCCTTCAAACACAGAGAGAACACCAGAGGGCAGCATAGATCCAAGCACATTACCTAAAGGTCTTAATAGCAGTCAAAATAAGACAAATGACCTCATGTATGGGACTTTTGTCAGCAAGGGGTGGGTCTTCCGAACCACCTGAAAATAATAAAATGTAACAGTTAAATTATTCCACGTTTAGATGCGAGTTGAAGTTGCTGTCTTACTGACACCAAACCAGAGCATGGCTGTGTGTGTGTGTGTAATACAGAAGAACTCACAAACAACAGCTGCATTGCACTTTTACTTACAGTTCACCAAAAAATAAAAAAATCCTCATGATTTCCTCACACTCATGTGATTCTGAACGTTTATGAATTTCTTTCTTCTGTTGAACACAAAACCAGATATTCTGAAGAATGTTGACACTGACATGCATAGCAGGAACAAAAAATACTATGGATGTCAATAGCTGTTTTTGTTTTTTCTCCCAACATTCTTCAGAATATCTTGTTTTGTGTTCAAAAGACGAAATGGGTTTGAAACAAGTGAAGTAAATGATGACAGAGTTTTTATTTTTGGGTGAACTGTACCCTTAAACCGCCCTTTTCCCAAGGCTTCTGCTTCATTCTTTCCTGTTCTTCAGATTGTCATTCACATTTTCCTCCCATTGAATCTCCCATTCCTCCTCCTTCCAGCTTCTGCAAACACTGTTGATGTCTGTGTTGCATTTACTTTCACTGCAGTATTTATGAAGAGAAGTTTTCATTTCAGCAGCTCTGCTTTAGTTCAAACTATTTCTTTATCTGAGCCAGTGTATTATCGGTTAAAGAGACCTTTCATTTCAGTCTTGTAGTAATGTCAACTTTGCTGCTAATTAACACTTAAAGATTTATTTTAATGTACATTTAACCCTTTAACTTTCACCTTACTTTTTTGCGTTCACAGTTGAAAACTTTATATGATATATGCGATTGATATATAGTTTGTCAGGATAAGTCCAGCTTTAGATAAAAATGATATTTACATTTAGTCATTTAGCAGACGTCATTATTTTGATGTATTATTATTATGGTCACACTTTACAATAAGGTTTCATATGTATTTACTAACATGACCTGAGTATTAACAATACTTGTAGAACATTTATTAATCATAGTTTAACATTATTAACATCCAAATTTGTTTGTTAGCATTAGTTAATGCACCGTGAGTTAACATGAACACAACTGGGGGTTTTTATGTTAACCTACATGAACAAATACTTTAGTAAATGTTTTGTTAGTAAATACATCAACTAACATTAACTAATGCAACCTTATTGTAAAGTGTTACCAATTATTATTATTATTATTATTATGATCGTTAATTAAAATGTACTTGTGCCACGGTGACCGTTAAGTGGTTGATAATACTGGTAAAGGTAATATTATATTAGAATATTAGAATATTGTGATGCCTAAAATCTTTTTATAAACACAATATTATAACATGTTAATCATCAGCTCTTTCAAAACAAAATAATTGTAAATAATAAATATTTGTGGGCCTTAAACCCAAACGACAGATGGAGAATTTTCCTCATTTCCCTAACCCTAAAACAACATAAAATAATTAAAACACTCCCACCAACCCTAAATCCAACAGACCGATGCTCCTCAAGGGCCCTTGGGGTCGGAACCTAGTAAGAGTGGTCAGTGCACAAACGATTGCATGATGAAGTTTAAAAAGATATCATTTAAAATATCCTGTAGTAAAAGCTTAAACTATATCTGTCTTTTTTTTGCAATACCTTAATAATTCTTAGTACAGACAATTAGGTCAATTGATAAAAAATGATTTTGCTTATTGAGATATTTTAGCTGATAAATACAACAAGTATAATAACATTCTCAGTATGTCAGTACTAATTAATTTATTTTAAATATATTTACTAGATATTTTAATAAAATGTGATGCTTTTTTGAGTTTACGGAGTTTAATCTGCAGTAAGAATTTCACATTATAAACGTCGTACTGACTAAACAAACAGTAGTGTATGTCTTGAAATAACTCAAAGGAACACTCCACCTTTTTGAAACAGGCTCATTTTACAAGTGTCCTAGAGTTAAACAGTTGACTTGAACCATTTCTGAATCTATTCAGCGGATTTCTTGTTCTGCCTGGGTATATTTTTGCTTAGCATAAAGGATTGAATCAGATTTGACCATTAGCATTTCATTCAAAAAAGGCTTTTGATAAATTTCCTATTTATAGCTAGAGTCTTCGTGTAATATAACCGATGGAAAATAATTACTATTTTCTAGGCCAATATTACTAACTATACCAAGAAACCCTGCTGCTGCACCAGGAGGAGTGATATTACACAGTTCATGAGAATCAGCTGTTTTCAGAGAGCGCCTTGTAAAGTGAGCCTTTAAAAAAAAAAAAAAAAAGTATCTTTAAAGTACTTAATAACAAATATTCTTCACATTAAGTCCAGTCATCATTTAAGTTAGGGCTGCACGATATTGGAAAAATCTGATATTGCCATATTTTATTTTTCTGTGATTTAAATATTGCGATACAGTTTCACATGTTGGTTTGAATGGCTCTATTTGACAGTTTTCTGGAGAGTCTAAAAGTATCCAAGTACAGAAATTGAATAGTCACAATGCAAAAGATCGGTCAGAGGCTTCAGATAGGTTCAAATCAATTTAATGAATCAAATGGATAAAGCATACAGGGCCCTGGGTGGCAGAGAACAGCAGCGCAGGCACATAACAGAACACACAAGAGAGAGTGAGCCTGCACCATCCCATCCATGCCTGGAGAAAGCAGCCTAAAAGAAAGATTTGTAACATTTTGCAGATAACAAGTTCTTGGAGTTTAACTTCTCTTATCAGACACACGAAGCCACAGCTGTTCTGAAGCAAGGTTATATGATGCTAAGCACATAAGGTTATATGAGGATAAATCAGTATAAGTTCATGTAATTAGTTAAAAACAGAATTAAACTATTAATGCAAGGATTAGGCTATTAATAGGACAAAGTTAAAATCATCAACATGCTTCAATTACTTTTGCTTGCTTGTTTCTAGTACAAACATCTAAAAATACTTTAGAAATATTGTTTTGTTTTCACCTTCAGAAGAAAGTCAAAATTAAGTTTAGTTTTTCCTTAAAACAAGCTGAAATATCTGCCACTAGGGTAAGTAAAATAATCTTGTTTCTGCTTTGAAATGTAGATTATATTGGCTAGAAACAAGACAAAAATTCTAAGTAAGAATTTTTTTTCCCGTGTAAATAATTAAATACAATTAATCTTTGTTACACCCCCCAAACTTCATAATTTTTTGCACCCAAATGTTTTAAACTCTTGTTCTTAAACTATTGAAATGCTCAGTCACAGGTGCAGATGATAAACTGTCACTCTATTATGGATAAAGTAAGCAGTGACTCTACAAACCACATGCGTTCTGTAGCTCCTGGTCAACTATAATTCAGACTCAAAGTTGCAGATCTTGCGATGTGTCTATTGCAGATTGCGATATCAATGCTGAAAGATATATTGTGCAGCCCTAATTAAAGTGCATGATTAAGTTTTATCACTATTTTGCATGATTAAATGGAAGTGTTTCCTCTGAAGCACAGCTGCTGTTGGTTATTGGTACATTTTAACATGCAAAAAATTCATTATCTGTTGCTCTTCCCTTTTGCACAGTTGCAATTCTTGCAGCACCAAATGCAACAGCAGCAAATGGGTATGGCAGTGGGGGCGGCAGCACAGGCGGCTCTGCCACGCCCACTTTCCGCCAACCAGCCAAAAAGTAAACGGAAGCGCAGCACGCCACAACCCCTCTCCAAATCATGACCTCGGCCCCGCCCACAACCCGGACGTCAACAAACGGCACTGTGCTCCATCTGCAGCATTTCAGACTGATTGCAGCTTTTGACCGGACTTTTTTTTTTACATTACATCAATTGGAGTGCAGGAATTTCCCGTCTGACCTCCCTCAGGCCAAACAAATAGATGTACTCGCAGCAAGGACTTTTTTAGAGCAGGGGGACCTTAGAGTATTACAGTATTTTTAAAAGAAATACAAGATTATGAAATGTAGGGTTCTCCACAGCATGCTGTGTTTATTCTCCTTCCAAACGAAAGCCTGTTTGGCTGGACCCTACGCACACTAATAAGGGCCGTGCAGATGTGCCTCAATCACCTGTTGCTCAACTTTACCGTTACGAAGAAAAAAATAAAAACTCTTTCTCTCTCTCTACTGCTGGGGGTCCGAGCGATAGAGCGCCTCGTCCCAGCATGCAAGTACATGTGCGGTCTTTATACAGCACATTTTAGAAAACTATGGCATTTTGTTATACTGAAAGTGGAGTTGATGTATATTCTTATGGAGATAAAAAAAAAGTCTAAACCATGTGAGTGGACGACATTTCTGAACACTGAGGCAGAATTTTTGTAAATGGTCTTTGTCGGCAGTTTTATTGTGATAAAAAAGAAACTATATATTGACAGTGAAAATACAACTTTTAGATAAAAAAGACAACATTGTGATTGTGTTTATTTCATGGTCTTCGTGCTCTCGTTGACTTTGTCCAGCAGTTTTCTGATCTCTTTGTTTCTTGTGATGGCTCTGTTTATGCAGTGTTGTAGCTTCTCGCCCGATAACGACGTCCCACCTGAAGCATACAAAAAAAGTGATTTATAAATTCAAACTAAATTATAGTTTTGGATCCACAATGGGTCATTTGAATTATTTGTGTCAATGCGATGAAGTCGTAAACTAATGCTGTCAAAGGGTTTGTTCACTCAAAAAAAAACATTCCTGCGTAAAGTGTTCACGTCTGAAGTATAAAGCTGGATTTAGGGTGCTTTCACACTTGGTTCAATTGCCTGGACCGTACCCAAGTTTGATTGTCCTCCCTTGACACCTTCTCTGTTGGTTTGTGTTCACACCAATACGCTTGCGTCATCAGGCTGCTGTTTTGTTTACGGCTGTTGCTAGGTGACAGCCATGAAAGCATTGCGGTCATTCTGCTTTTACTGAATCTTTTGGTTTTGGAAATACAGAAAGCGACTTGTGTCTATCTTCCACAAAAATATTATAAACGTTCAGAACATCACACAGTGTCTGCAAAAGCTGTTTAGAGGAGACAAGCAGACATGATTACTATGCTTGCCCTGGCTCAGTCCCGCTTGTCAGCAATACAGTGATACACAGACGAATGAACATAATAAAATTATAGTCTGTTGTACTGTTGACGGTTCACTTCTGTTATTTGGTACAAATGCATTCATACTAGAAGTGAACCGGACCAGAGTTTGCGTGAACCGTACCCTCGGGTACAGTTTGTGGGTGCGCACCCGAGTTCAGAAGACACGTTCACACTAGCTAAACATACCGTACTCTGACGTCAAACGAACCAGGGTGCTGGTCCAAAAGTGCTAGTGTGAAAGCACCCTTATACTTTCACTCGGTTTCACAGCGGGAGCCTCAGCTGACTCCGTGCACATAGACTCTAGTTGTGGAGCCTTTCATACATCGTTGTACTATTATTTGTAATGGTGCGTTCACACCAGACGTGGATGAAGCATCAAGCACGAGTGATTTACATGTTAAGTCAATGCAAAGATGCGAATAGACATCCTGCGGCGCGAATGACGTGATTTGCGTGAATGAAGCAGCGCAAGTTGAGTGTTTTGCACATTTGATGCGTGATTCACTGGGCATTCGGGCCGCGTTAACCAATCAGGAGCTTGCTCTTGTAGTGGCGTGATTATGACGTAGTGCCTGCAGTTGGTATCCTGAGGGGAAATCCTCCTGCTGACACCGGACAACTGCTATTTAAACTCGGCTCGGCTCAGTCGGAAGTACCGCTCGCTGAAAGCTTCCATCATTCAGGTACAGTTTCTGGAGGTGCACCTCTGAAAGGATCTAGTACACTCGGACACGCTGTTTTTCAGCCTTCCTAAAGCACAGATACCATCTCAATAAAATTCATGTTAGCAATTAAGCTAGAGTCACCAGGTAGACAGAAGCCCCTCCCATGAGCCGAATACACGTCTATTGTGAAGTTTTGAATTTGACGCACGAATGAAGCGAGTAAACTCAATGTTCATACGTCTATTTACGTGCAAATAGCGTGATTAATTCACGCGTACCATGTCTGGTGTGAACACAGCATAACAGGAGATGACTCTGTGTAATTGTGCCTAAGACAGCAGCGCATGGAGTGGCTGAATAAATTCAAGTAATTTTATATATATATATATATACAGTGTTTCCTCTAGGATTTTTTCCAGCAGTGGCGGCAGGACTTTTTTTTTACACAGATCTGCCAACTATTTCAAAGACAAATATTACACGCAGTATTACAAGTCGCATTCATGTAATACGAGCCTGCGAATCTCTTTGCGCGCCGATTTCCTCTGTTCGAGCACAGAACGTCTTGCACGCACTCAAATTTACACGTTCAAGTGCAGATCTTCTCGTGCGCTCTCCAGTAAGCGCTGCTGAAGCGCGATTTAGTGTGTTTTTGTGCGTTTTCCGACATTAACGCGTCCTGAAGTAAAGTGAAACGGCATTAAACTCCAGCAAGATAAAGTCATTGTATGCAGAGCCATTGACCTTTATCAATAAAGTATACTTATGGAAACTGTGTTCATCTTAACTGAAAGCTACGCGGTGTTTGCTAGACTCACGCACCTGTCAGTCAGTCTGTCAGAGAGTCAGTCAGCATGTCACCTTGAACAAATAGCGCACAGTACTACTACGGTTACAGAAAAGTTTGCGCGGTTTACCTCTAATATGTTTTGGTGCGATTATAATCCGCTATAAAAAACACGACTAAATGTTTTAAATAAGAAGCTGTAATATAGCCGTGGCGGGATGAATTTTGGCGTGGCGGCCCGCCACGGATGAATGAATGTAGCGGAAACCTTGTATATATATATATATATATATATATATATATATATATATATATATATATATACACACACACACACATACACAGTTGAAGTCAGAATTATTAGTGCCCTTGAATTATTAGCCCCCCTGTTTATTTTTCCCTCAATTTCTGTTTAATGGAGAGAAGATTTTTTCAACACATTTCTAAACATAATAGTTTTAATAACTCATCTCTAATAACTGATTTCTTTTATCTTTGTCATGATGACAGTAAATAATATTTGACTAGATATTTTTCAAGACACTTCTATACAGCTTAAAGTGACATTTAAAGGCTTAACTAGGTTATTTAGGTTAACTAGGCAGGTTAGGGTAATTGGCAAGTTATTGTATATTGATGGTTTGTTCTGTAGACTATCGGAAAAAAAATAGCTTAAAGAGGCTAATCATTTTGACCTTAAAATGTCTTTTAAAAAATTAAAAACTGCTTTTATTCTAGCTGAAATAAAACAAATAAGACTTTCTCCAGAAGAAAAAATATTATCAGAAATACTGTGAAAATTTCCTTGCTCTGTTAAACATCATTTGGGAAAAATTTAAAAAAGAAAAAAAAATTCAAAGGGGGCTAATAATTCTGACTTCAACTGTATATACACAATAATAAAAAAATGACTTAAAAAGCCTTGGACCACATGTACACAATATATATGGGTCATACTTTACAATTAGGTTTCATTAGTTAATGTATTTACTAACATGAACTAAGAATAAACAATGCATGCACATGAATCATAGTTTCAACCTTTACTAATGCATTATTAAAATGAAAATTCATGCTTGTTAACATGAATGCGCTGTGAGTTAACAACTAACAATGAACAACTTTATTTCCATTTACAAACATGAACAAATTCTGTAATAAATATATTGTTCGTTGTTCATTTATACATTAACTAACATTACCTAACACAACCTTATTGTATTGCTACTAATATATGCACTGTTTTCATTAAAGCTTAACTAAAGGACTTCATATTAGTTGTTTTGAAGTCACGTGTTAAGTTACAAAAAAATGCAGTGCACAACAGCAGCCAAAATGAAGTCCTGCGCACTAAAAATAAACTTCCGCCAATGTCGAGATGCGTCATATTTGCCATGTGCACCCAAGCAAACTTGCCGTTAACTGGGATATATACATCAGCCTTAAGCATCTCATTGTGAACGCACTTTCAGTTGTTTTCAGAGTAATAATGAAGGTTCTTTCACAAGTTGGTCATTTAGCTTAAAAAAAAAAAATCATCTGGATCATTTCCTTTTGCTTGTTACTGACTCTTAATGGGCAGTAGCATCTGTTTTTCATATTATGAACCACCAAGGGTTGCAGCTAAACATCTTCTTTAAAGTTCTTCTGAAGAAAAAAAATGTCATCTTTCAAGGTAAGTAAATTAAATGCGAATATACTTTTTTTGGGCGAACTCTCCCTTTAGCTATGTATGCTCAATGGTGAGTATAAGTGTTATGAGAATAATAAAACTGATGGAAGATCCACAATTTAAAGCTATTTAGGAAACCTTTCTTCTAGTGATTATGTCTGTTGCTTTTTTCACTTCTTGCATCTCTGATACTTTAAATAACCTGTATTGTGTTACCGTTTACCTGGTTTGTGAACTGCACAGAGTCGATCCTCCTCATCCGTCACCACAGTCATTAATGCAGTAGACAAGCTTTCCTCCTCCGCCGTGGGATCAACAATAATGATGGAGCTGCATAAAGAGGAAATCAAAAAGGTAATCTGTCAACATATTGTCTTTTGAAGGATTTTTAATAGTAATCTAGCATCCATGCATTCTTTCCGTTGGTAAGTTTACATGACAAAGATATTTTTTAAAACTTGCGCCATTAAAAATGTTGGCATACAATTGGAAAGTTCATCAAAATCTCCCATTTGTACTGATCTGAATAAATAAAATGTATAAACTGGCTGTATTGTGCATGCCAGGACAGTAGATGGCGTCTCAGTTTGTAAAGAAGCACCTGTGCACATATGCTCCTGTGGTCCACCATAGTTGTTTTGATGGTCAAGACTCAAAATTGCATTTAAACTGAACTCAAAATAGACGCTTTAGCATTTTTGTAGTACGCAACAACAATACTACAATATTCAAAAAACTTGTTGCACTATGAAACCTGTCTTCAAATGTTTCAGGCTCCAAAAAATGTCAATATTTTTAGTTGAAAACTGTGTTAACATACCCTAATCGAACATCAACCTACACTGCATTTGTATAGTAGGGAAATGTGTGAATTACTCGTCAAATACTGCAAACGATGAGCCGACTGGGTGCCGGTTGATCTTCAAGCGCCTCTTCTTCTCAATGTCAACTTCTGCTAGATCTGTCTCTTTGTTTATGGTGACTTCAGAGAGTTGTGCTGAGAAATATGATATTATTAGTGGTCATAACAGCTGGAGGAACTGTTATATATGCAGAAAATGCCCTCACCGGTTTTTAAAGCTGCCAGCAGAACTGTGATGCAGGCGTCAAGTAAGTTCCCATCGTAATCCAAACACATTATATCACAGTACAGCACCCAACAAAGCTGGAAAATAATCAAATGTCTATGAGTCAAATGATGAAAAGGGGCTTTTCAAGTGTGAACATTAAGTTTAATACAGCCAGTGGCAGTTCTAGCTTAAATGGCACCCTGGGCAAACCACCCCATGTAACAACCCCCTATAACAACCTGGAACCTTGGAAACATGTAACCATTGACTTCCATAGCAGTTGTTTATAGAAGTCGAGTGTTACAGGTTTCCAGCTTTCTTCAAAATATCTGCTTTTATTTTTAATAGTAGAAACACACTTTGGAACCACGTGAGTAAATCTTCATTTTTGGGTGAACTATCTCTTTAAAATCCCCCTCAATTGTTCTTTTTTTATACATTTGAATATGTATAGGTCAGAATAAGTATGCTGTTTCATTTTTAATGAAATATTTGTTACGCTGAATGAAAATGAAACATTATTTCACCCATAATATTTCAACTAAAGATATTTGAAACAAAAAAGCAGATACTTTATTTCCATTTAAAACGCTTTGAGAACAAAAGCACGTGCTTAAGTTTAATTTGATGCCAACACAAGAAGCCGAGATTATATCTTTGACTCGTATATCTTATTTATTTATTTACTGCATCTCACCTTAGCTTTTTCAATGCACAATTCCTCCAAATTCATTAAATCTGAACTGCAAAGCAGACAACAAAACCCAGTAATAAATATGAATACATCTTTGGATTTGCTCAAATTTCTAATAATATTTTTTTCCTATATTTAACAGAGTAATATGGTTGTACCTTTCAATGACATCCGCGATGAACTGGCTGGCAGCCTGAGCCTGTTCCCCTGGTGGACCAGCTCGGAATCTGGACGAGCACAGCGGAGGCAGATCTACATTTGGGACTTAAGAGATGAACGAGGAACTTGAGTGACATTTCATACATTTCTATCAGTTACCCAATTATAATTTACATTTATGAGAGTTTATTTATTTGACAATGACAGTTTATTTATATAGCACAATTATAAACAACCCAAGTTGACCAATGTGCTTCACAATAACTAAAAACCACAAACAACAAGAGCAAGTCAAGGACAAAAGCAAGTTTAAAAAAAAGACAATGTGATTTTGTGGTGATTTACCTATATATCCTTTATTCTGAGCCTCAGATGGCGGCACAGCCAATTCCTGCAATGGTAAAAAAGCTGTAACCTCATAATTAACACTCAAATAATATTTTTTAAGAAATAGGGAACGATTCATACAGCTTTTATCCCACAGATCACAGTGGTGTTTCCAATTTTCACCAGTGCTGATCCATCGGCTGTAGATATGGAGTCTGGAAGGACAGATTTTACAATAAAATTACACATCTGTATTTCTAAAACATTTACAATTATGGTCAGACTTTACAATAAGGTACCATTAGTTAATCTATTTACTAAATAACAATATGTGTACTACATTTATAATAATAATAAACTTTATTTTTAATATAGCACCTTTAAAGTAGCATCTCAAGGCACTTTACAGACATAAAATGTGCAGCAGTAAAAGACACAAAGATGCAAAAAAAGTAATAATAAAAATAATAATAACAGATCTAAAAATCATATAAAAGTCAAATAAAATCAAATACAAGCTACCATAAAAAGTAAGTTAAGAGATGATTTACCAATACAGAGGGTAAAGAGTTCCACAATTTAGGTGCCAATGAAGAGAATGCTCCCATAGATTTAAGCCGTGTTGATTGCGCAGTTAAAAGAGCAGCATCAGACGAGGGTAAAGCCCGTCTAGGAGTGTATGGGATTAAAAGCTCTGATAAATATTGTGTTGTTACCCGTCAAGGCCTTGTACGCAAGCATGAGGATTTTAAAATCACTTCAAAAACTGACAGGAAGCCAGTGTAGATTTTTCAAAATAGGGATTATGTGCTCTAGCTGCTTCAATGTCTAGCTGCTGAATTTTGTACTAATTGTAACTTGTTTAGGGTAGCTTTTGGTTATTATTAATAGTTTGGTTATTATTATTTGCTTATTATTAAATATAGTTCAGCATATACTAATGTACTAAACACTTTACTGCACTAGGACTGTGCTACTATTTAATTATTACAGTAAAATAATACATTAATACAGTATTTCCCAGTACTGGGTTGCAGCTGGAAGGGCATCCGCTGTGTAAAATATATGCTGGATAAGTTGGCAGTTCGTTCCAATGTGGCGACCCCTGATGAATAAATGGACTAAGCCGAAGGCAAATGAATACAGTACAATAAATCTTGTGTTCAGTCTTTTGTTTATTTTTTTTTTATCTGTTCTATATTTCTTATTGCCGTTTTCATTTAAGAGCTACCAAACAAATTTCGTTGTACGGCACTACAATGACAATAAAGTTAAATAGAATACAATAAAAAAATTAAATAAATGATTAATATTAAAAGCTGTGTTTGTTAACATTAGTTAATGCACTGCGAGTTAACGAGCAACTTTATTTTAATAAACTAACGTTAACGAAGATGAATAAATGCTGTAATTAATTGATTTACTAACATGAGCAAATATTGAACGATACATTGTCACATTACCTAATGCAACCTTACTGTAAATTACTACCAATATTATGACTATTTTATAGAGTAATTATATTCATAGTAGTAGTAAACTATATTGTCCTTGACAGGAAATTTGTTTTGAGCATCAACATTTTGCTGCAGACATTCCATAAAAACAATACAAAATACAGCAGTTACAGTGCTAATTAAGATAAACTATTGTTAAATAAACCCACTGAAACAGGTACAAAGGATTTCTTATATCAGTTCAACCTACACTTAGGGCATAGGCCTCAAACTCGATTCCTGTAGTTTTGCTCTAACCCCAATTAAACACACCTGATCCAACTAAACAGGATGTTTAAGGGTGCTTTCACACCTACACATTTGTTTCGGAACTTGGCACGTTTCCCCAGTTAGCGTGTTTTATTTTGCATATGTGAATCCAGCCATCGCGCTCGGATCCGCACCAAAACAATCGGTCCGAGATCGCCTGAATAAGGTGGTCTCGGCTTGATTAAAATGAACTCTGGAGCGGATTGATTGTAGTGAAAAAGCGATATGATCCAAAGTACCAGGCTACATCACAGTATAGTCTGTTATGGATATGTTATAGGCATATCGACGGCTATATGAAGAGAGGATTATGAGTAGGACGGGATGTCATTCCTAGCGGTAAATGTGCATTTCATGTCAAATACAAAAATGACAGCATGCTGAACTATTAACGAGATCTGTTTATCCGTTAGGAAAATTGACCGAACTGCCGTTTTGGTTTATCTGTCATTTCTCTCTATAATGTAAAGCCTATAAATGCATAATTCTAGCCAACTGCTATGTATGAGAAAGTCTTACCTCTGATTTATATTTAGTGATGATGTCTGTGGGTGTCACCATTCAAAATTAAAGGGCAGCTTTTAGCTTATACTGTCTTATTGCTTATCGTCATTAATTAAAATAAGGACGCATGACAGCTGAGCAGGACTCTGTGGAATAAACCGTGGAACTCTGACCAATGCGAGGACAGTTTACTGGAACGTGACTTGTTTTAGCTATTTTGGTCCGTTTAGAAACTTTGCCATGTGAAAGTGAACCGCACCAAGAACAAATAGCAACATTGTAACAAATTAATCCCTGTTTCGGAACAAAAGAATCTATCCACAGGTGTGAAAGCACCCTAAGGCCCCGTTTACACTAATGCGTTTTCGTTTTAAAACGCACAAGTTTTGCTACGGTTACGCCATCCGTCCCCACTTCGCCGGAGTTTTCGAGCCCCAAAAACGGAGCGTTTTGAAAACGCTGGAGGGGTCGTTTTCATTCTAAAACGCTGCTGCTCCGTCTCAGTGTAGATGGGGGAAAACGGAGACATATGAAAACGGAGGCGTGGCTGCTGAGATTCGCTACCTGATTGGGGCTTTTGGATCATTGCGTATCTTTCCCTTATTTGTCAAGCCCCTATCACATGACTATAAAGCTACCAGAAGATGGCAGACCAGCCTTCACTGTAAACAACAACATGGACACAGAAATGGGAGCGTTGTTTGCACTATTATCTGTTTTAGGCGCCATTGTGCAGTTAAACTCTGCCTTTTTTACTACAGCAGCTGCATATATTCGCAAGAGGCAAGCTATTGTTCGAGAACTCGCTAATCGCTCGCGTTCATCGTTCTACCAGCGTTTGTTGACTAACAATAGCCAAATGCCGAGCGAGACACATGCTTTCTGTTTATACTTGGACGCGCATGCCCAGAGTGCGCGAATGGTCACGTGATATGCGTTTTTGGTGGAGTAGTGTGGACGGAGATAAGTTTAGAAATGCTAGATGAAACGCTAGTGTGGACGCGGATCGTTTTTGATCTAAAACGCCGTTTCAAAACGAAAACGCATTAGTGTAAAAGGGGCCTAAGACTACTAAACTATTAAGCAGGTGTGGGTTGGAACTAAACTGTGCAGAGCTGTGGCTCTCCAGGAATTGAGTTTGAGACCATTGACTTCTGTATCTCCTACCAGAGGGAAGCAGTTCATAATTTGAAAACAAAAAATGAGTTGGGTCATTCAGAATCCTTTCCACCAGATTAAGGACACAATTCTCATATAAAACTTGAGGATTAAAATATTCATCGCGTCCAACAATTTTCCATTCTGTCTTTAACAAATGCATCAACTTAGATTTACACTGTACAGACCACACTGTGATACCATGCCTAACAATGCTTTTAAGAACAGCTTTATAAAACAACATCATAAGCTTCTTAACTGCCCCACCAAGAAGAAAATGAACGTCGCTAGTTAACACACTCAATGCATTTTTTCTTCAACACATCCAATAATTTCTAAAATATCAACCCCTACCAAATGATTGATATGTCGTTTTATGATAAAAATATCGGAATTAATATATATACTTATGAAAAATCCGAAAATATTAATTGTAAGACCAATTTATTTAAATAAAATATTCAAAATAAAACATTTCTGAATATTAAATCATCTTTATTTTTTGAAGTATGCCATCAAATACTTAAGATTCTCTCATTTAACATGTTTTGTTGTTGTTGTTGATTTTTACAATAAAACCAAAATCAAGTGTAGTGTTTGTAAACAACAATGCTGTGTGTAAACCATTATTCAATACAGTCAAAATATGGTCAAGCATTTGGTAGAGCAGGTAGTTAGTGTTGTTTACTCCATAAAAACAACCCAAACTTACTAATATTTAACGTCGTGGGTCTAAACTCTCCCAACTCCCTTCCATCTGGACGACAGTTTTCTTTCTATTGAATATGAGGGTAAACATTCACTGAATATTAGCAATTTATAACACTGTACAAAAAAATCTAATTAATATTAATAATGAACACTCACCAGAAAGCTCCTGTGATATTCAAGAGGCTCTGCGGTTCTGAAATAATCAATAACACAACACGTTTACGTGAAATAGCGTACCGAAATCATCAAATCACTATTTAGACGCCTATAAAAATCTTTTTTAGTTAAATAAAAACAATTTGCACATGTAGCTCACTTGAAACCAGCCGCCATGATGTTTGGAAGCACCACGTGAATAACTGCATTGACGTAAAAACGGAGACCTCCGGGTCCTCCGCTACGACTTGTGGCGCTATTTCAGTTGGTCACCCCGGACTTTGCGCTTCCTTCGCCTGCTGTGATCATGGCTGTGATGATGTGGTTTGTCCAGGCGACTTCCGCATAGGTGTTTCTCTGTGACTGGAAGTAAAGTTCAACAATGGACATTTAAGTATTTATTCCGTAATTTAGTACGACACCCATTCATATATGTCCCGCCTCGAGAAGTCACAGAGAGGCTGTTTTTAACGCTCCGCGTGCTTTAATTGAGCGGCAAACCGCTGTCAGCTTCTCTGCAGAGCAATATGTTGACTGATATATGGAGGATGGAGTTCTGTTTATGTGACTTATTGCAGTATTCGCTGATCCTGGCCTTGGTTGTCTTATTAGTGGTACGTTTATATGTCTATTTGTATTTATTTTTGTGTTATTATGTCTGTTTTATGTCTCTTATTAGTGCTTGGTTTAAGTGACTTATCATTATTACTCATTATTGTGATCCTTTTTAATTTCTTAGGTGTGTGTTTGTATATTTACGTGTTAATGTGTATGTACATGAGGTAAAGTGTGTTTTATATTCGCACATTCCTTCTGTGACTGCTTGTAACATGCTCCCTATATTGTTTACCATGGTACTTTACTAAAATCTCATGTAAGTATGACTTGAAAACAACATTAGCACTATATATTTGTCTGTGTACAATGTTGTACTTTGATAATCATTGTCTGCTAATATGATTTCACTATTCAGAATTTGCAAACAATACTTTTCTGAAATTATATTATCGGTGGTGTTAAGAGTACTGAAAGATCATACTTAAGTTAAAGTACTATTACTTGCCTAAAAATGTTGTTCAATTCAATTCATTTTTTATTTTTATAGCGATTTTACAATGTAGATTGTGTCAAAGCTGTTTAACGTACAAGTTCTAGTAACGTGCAGATTTCAGAGTAGTGCAAATAGGGTAAAAGTAACTTACTCAAAATATGTAAATATTAAATATTCAATATATGTAAATGTTACTCAAAGTATGAGTAAAAAGTAGACCTTTCAAAATTACTCAAGAGTAGTGAGTATTAACTGTAAAAAACGGATGCATTTACATGTAATTTGTGAATGTGTGTAAACGTAACATTCTGTAGTGCATTTAGTTATTGCACAGCAGGCACACAACATCATGAGACGTTAATATTAGGTTAGATTTAGGTCGTGACGTCAGGTGACCAAAATTTAATATCTAGCCAGCGTCTAAGGACAACATTATTTTGACGTCCAATAACGACGTCAAATGACGTTGATTTTTTGGTTGTGTTAGAAAGTGACTAAAATCCAGCTCCAGGCCAACATCTTAAACCAGCGTCATATTCATGTCAAATACTGACATTTATTTGTCAGGTATGGCAACCAAAATGCAACATCTTATAGACGTCATAGTGTTAACTTCAAGCTGTAACATCATTAGACGTTGAAATTCGGTTGATTTTTGGTTGGACATTGACATTGGGTACAATGCGTGTAAAGATTTTGGACATCTTCTTGGACACCTTTAATGCTTCCAAACAGTTTGCTGCATTTATAAATCACCCATTTCTTGAGGTAGTTCATTATAATGTGATTTACCTTCTATGTGTGATTTGATTGGACGAATCACAGGACTCATTTTTCTAATCCCCATAGGCAAGAAATAAATGAAGTAGTGACTGCAGGTTGAAGGAAAGTAGTGGAGTAAAAGTACAGATACAGCTCTAAAAATGTACACAAGGGAAAGTAGAAGTACACATTTTTAAAACTACTTAGGAAATTATAATTTCTGAGAAAAACTACTCACAATAGTTTGAGTATTTGTAATCTGTATTATTAAGCAGAAAGTCTGAATGTGTGAATATAGGTGTCTGTTAATATAAAACCAATTTTACCTCAGTTGTGTATGAGAGAGATAATTGAGACCTTTAAGGAATCTGCACCTTCTGGATTTACAGTTCTAGTTTTGTGTTTGAGTAAAGTGTCATTTTTGTTTTGTTCTGTAAATTACTGATGACATCTCTTCCAAAATTAAAATATAAATTGTCATTTACAGCAAAACGTTTACTTTAAAGTAAAGATAAAGTTCCCATTCAGAAATATTTACATTAATGCATTTAGACAATGCGATACTATTGTTTTAACTTAAAGCGTTTAATAAAATTAGTGGAGAGCAAAAAAAACACTGAAGAGCAAATCCACAGATGCACAGCTCCACAAGTCCCAAACCAAGCAAGCCAGTGGCGAGGAACAAACTTCACCATCAACAATTTACTCAAACCCATATCTAGTAAATCCAGAACATCCAGACAATTTTCAAGTCCAAATCCACAGCTGTATATAGTGACACTTAGTCAAGCTTCACCAATTCATCCAGTTGAACGAGTTGGTTTCTCCTCTGAGTCACACCTGTTTGTTCTCATCTCTAGGTTGTTATTGTTGCTCACGTCACTGCGAAAATGGTCGATCAAACTCGCCACGAGAAGGAGAAACAGTTCTTGACTGCAGATGGCAAGCATGAGGATTTCCCCAGTCTGATGGAGCCTCCTTCAATAGATCTGTCTGTGGTCGTCCCTTCATACAATGAAGAACTCAGATGTGAGCTGGTTTGAATGCATTTTCAAGTGTGTAAACGGTAAATGTGCTATACTGCATGTCATTTAGCAACCAAAAACAGAAGTGTGCCCACATCTGAGATTCTCAAAGGCAGGTGCTTGATCAAACCAAATACAGTGGAAAAAGTGAAAAGAAAATCAGCACACTGCCACTTTAGCTCCTTAAAAAAGGATTTATTATAACATTTCAACCTATGTGGTCTTCATTAGGTTAAACAAGAAAATATGAGAATGCAAGAAATAGTCAAGCTCTACATCTCACACCTCCAAACAATAATCACCCCAATCAACCAACAAGCCAGTAAACAAGAAATAATAATAATAATACAAAAATCAAGAGAAACCACAACAGAGTACATGTGTAAATATAAGACGCATGCATAAACATACAATTACAAAAAAAGATTTTAAATCAAAGTCCAAATTGAAACCCCTCGAAGACAGTATTTAATGTAGAAATGTAAAAAGCTTCCCCTTGCAATAGAAGTCTATCTATATCCCCGCCCTTTCTCGGAAGCTTCACTTGTTCAGTGCGTATATATATCGTAATGTTGAATGGTTGTGTTTCAATGCAACAAAATGAACAGAAATAGGATTTCGTTGATCATTTAATCGTATATTACTTCTGTGTTCAGCAGTTCGCATTTTATAAGTCGAGTGTTGTTTTAGTGATGTAAGCTAAACCACAAGGTCATTTAATTATAAAGATCAGTGGTTCTCAAAGTGGGGGTCGCGAGACAATGAGGGAGGGTCACTTGGTGATTTCCAAAAATCAAATTCATTTTATTAAACTATTAGAATTACTATATTTTATCAATAACCTACAAAGGAAAAAAACATTGTAGGTAATAATTGCATTAAAAAACAACATGCAAATAAAAAGCCATCAGCCTTTCGTTTTTTTTATTTTATTTTATTTTAGCGACAACTAGGGTGATTACGTTATATTAAAGACACAGAAATTGCACAAGGTTTTATGGCACAAGGTTAAACTTTTTGACATCTTTACGGCACTCGCATTTAAACGATGAATAGACTTGGGCCTATTGTGTGCAAGGTTTATATATTTATAACTATATGTTGCAATTTACTGACATTGTTATTTTGTGGGGTCGCAGGCTGAAAAGTTTGGGAACCCCTTGAATAGATCACATTTTTTGTATTGCAAGAAATCACTCCTTTAATCTTCAACTGCTTACAGGAATGGGATGACTAAAGGGCTGACATTTAGTTGTAAAGTTTAACTGCGTGCACTGACCACATCTATAATTACTTTCAGGGTCTGAGAAAGGATTATCAGAACTTTCAGAACCTTGATCCGCTCTCGTTTGTCGCAAGTTAGGGGCTCGTTTAAAAACAATTAGTGGAGGATCTTTACAACAGTGTCTCATAACAGGATCTGAATTTAATATTTGCCAGTGTCTTTGTACTGTATTTGCAAACTCATTGCTCAAAGCCGAATACTAAATAATATAAGAAATCTGTCTATTTGATGGTTTTGTTGATTTTTCTAATATTTTCAAAACGAACCGCAGCTTTAATTCATTTTGTAGAATAACCACTCTCATAAAACCGTTGACATAGTTCCTTAAATTGTTAATCATGCTTCAGTATAAGTACAAATACTATACGTTATTTTTCTTGTTAGAATGGGAAATTTTCAGGGTTGCCAGGTTTTCACAACAAAATGGACAATTAGCCCAATCCCTAAACTCTAAATAAGCTATTCTCATAAGTAAAAATTAATATTTGACATTACTGAATGCATTGTAGGGTTTCTTTCTTTTCTTTTTTTATTATGGTATGGTAAACATTCGGTTTTCATAAGAAAAATCATCTTCCCTTCAGTATGACAGCCGATTAATAAAATCCTTCAGCTGGTTGTTGTGATGCTTTTTTTGTTTGAATATATTTTACATCACAGTATGCAATAAACATACGTTTTCTTATTAAAAATCACTTTTATTAGTATTTATATAGATTAAATATACTGTTTTAGTTATTATTTATGAATTCCTGCTAACTGTTACTATGGATGCGAAAAACAACATACACAGTCTCTTATGCTGATGATACACAGGGCAACTTTTTGAGCAATGTTGCAGGGCAACTTTGGTAAATGATGCCATAAATGGGCAGCTGGGTGAGACACAAGTTAACTAATTAGTGCAATGGGCTACAGAGACAATACTGTTGCTCTTTCTTTTCTTTTTTTCCCCTTTTTATTTATTTAAATAGTGAAAAAACACATTCATTAACCAACATAACTAACAACACAACATACTGTATATATAAACATAGGGCTTTAACATTGTGTACATATAAACAAAGGTGAAATAAATGAAGACAACATCAATATAATACAAGCAAACCCTGACAGCATCAGCATCATTTTGTCCATTTACATTTATATTTGGCTTTGGAAGTAATTTATGAATGGACACCACATGGTAGTGAACTTGGACCTAGAACCATTTAAATTAAGTCTTAATTTTTCCAAACTAAGGAAATGCAACCCACCATTGGCCCACTGTTAAAAAAGATGGGGGAAATGACTGTTTCCAATTGATTAGAATCAAGCGTCTTGCCGAAAGAGAAGGAAAAGCAATGCAGTCGAATTCACTTTTTGACAAATTGTTATTTTATATACAATACCAAAGATAGCAGTTAAGGGATTAGCACAAACATCTTTGCAAAATATTCTGGATAATCTGGGACATTGTTGCCCATTCTTAATAGAAATAATAATAATACATTTTTATTTATATAGCGCCTTTCCAGAGCTCAAGGACACTTTACAAAGAATGTAACAAAAAGAAATAGTACGAACAGGCATTGAAAGAAAAAGTAATCAAGTAAAGACAACATTAGGTTCACAAACATACAGTTAGTCGAATATAACAAACTGGAAATACAAAACAAGACCTGGGAGACAAATATGCAGAGTACAGGTTGATCAAACAAAGTGGGACAAGCATGTTGCAAAGATAGGAGGGAGCTAGGCCATTTAAGGATCTAAATGCAAAGAGGGGAATTTGGAATTCAATACAGTATGCAACTGGGAGCCAATGGAGGTCATACAAGATCGGGGTTATATGAGCAGAACGTTTGGTATGAGTGAGTATTCTAGCCGCAGAGTTTTGAGTATATTGTAATTTGGAGATGAGGCTGGCAGGCAGACCAATAATAAAGGGCATTATAGCAGTCAATGCATGATGAGCCAAATGCATGGACGACAGTCTCAGCATCCTTGCTACTGATGAGTACGACGATACAGCAATACGACGTAAATGAAAGAATGCAGATTTAATAACAGATTTAATGTGAGGCTGAACGGAGAGTTAGGAGTCGAAGATTACAGCTACGTTTTTGACAGAAGTAGATGTTTTAATGTGAGAGCCAGCAATCTCACAGGAGAAACTAGTCGAAATATTGCTGGTAAGAAAAATAGCCAAGCAACTTCGCTCTGCAAAATTGCCCAAAAAGTTGCCCTGTGTATCATCAGCATTAAGGATCCTGACCTGCACCTAGGCCTGCCACAATAATCAATATATCGACTTATAGCACAACACATGGACATGACCTCAATATTTTTGGTGACGCTATATATATCGCCCATACATAAAAACCAATTGTAGCAACATCTCCATCTCTATTGAAGGTGTCAGTGTCAATATTGTTAAAAAAACACTGCAGTATTTACTATAAATTACTGAAAATAGATCTGGTTGCAGATATTGCAGCCTCTGTTACGTTTTAACCTGCACTTTGTTGTTAACATTTATTATTATTTATTTAGGATGTGCTTTCCTATTCTGATTGCAATGCCTAATTATTAAATTGTTAAAATTAAATTAAATAATCTTGTTCTTCTCATTCTCTGGAAGAGTGTACTTGCATTCTGAGTGTCTGGCATTGTATAATGAGTGGCATAAAATGGTCTTAAAATGACGATTATATTGTTTATCACAATATTTCGTACAACAAAAAATAGATATCGTTACAGGCCTACCTGCACCTCTCTTGTGCGTGTACTTTGTTTAATCATCCTGGTATTTTTTTGTCATTGGTGGAACATTTATACCATTGTCATGGTATACATTTGGTTGAGTAAAATATTTCAACGCCACAATTTCAGGAAAACACAATATATCCGATATCTCAATTTTAACACGATGAATAAAAAAAACATCCCGCAGATTAGGGCTGCACGATATTAGAAAAATTTGACTATGCCATTTTTTCTTTTGCTGTGATTTATACAGTATAGTGATATGAGTACCATTTCACCTGATAGCTTGAATGGCTCTCTTTGGAAAGAATTCATTAATTTAGACTGATTGGGATTATTCTGGAAGATTATTCTGGATTATTATTGGGAAGATCGAAGGGTCTCACAGTATTCAGGTACATTAATTGAATAATTGAATGTAAAATAACACCATATAGTCTTAATTATATAAATACTTCAATAAGTGCATCTTTATTAGAGTTACAAACAGCACACTTTCATGTCGCTGAATACTTTAAACTCTCGTGTCTGAATGCATACACAGTCACAAGCCTTATAAACACATGCAAATGATACACTTTTACTCCAATATGGTTAAACTCTTCAGTGAATTCAAAAATCTTCTGTGTTCTGATCTGTGGCTCCTGGAAAAACTATAATCCCAACATATAAACTCAAGATTGCACTTCAAGATGTGGCTATTGCAGATGTGCGCATTGCGATATCTATGCTGAAACGATATATTGTGCAGCCCTACTGCAGACACAGATCAAAAATAGCCAAACGCCACTGAAAAAACACAGAATTGGCAACACTTTTTTTTACAAAATAACATTTTCAGAGCAAATCATAATGACTATTATGCATTTTTAACGTGATTCACAGAATAGACACAACAATCTTGTCAGGGAGATATAAAACAAGAATTATTTAATGTCAGCCCTAAATTAATTGTTATTAAGTTTATTATTCGTTGACCCCATCCTTTATATTATTTATTTTTGCATAAATATATTTCTTGCTGAATGATGGTAGAAAATTATTTCACTCATATTTTTATCTTTTTAGGAAGGGTATTTGAGACATTAGACACTTGCAATTATATGCTTTCTATGTGGTTGTATACGTTTGCTATTGGGAATTTACAATAATGAATTTATGCTTATAGAGAGCAAATAATTGTATGTAAAGTGTCTAATGTCTCATTTTGTTTTCAGAAAAGATATATTTATCACAATATGTGTGATGCACACACCAAAATGGGATACATCTTTGACCCAAATATGGCTTAACATCAATAATCTGCTTCTTGATTTATATTGATAATGTTTATCTCTGTCCTATCACAGTGCCTGTTATGATGGATGAGGCAATGGACTACCTGGAGAAAAGACAGGTGCGGTATTCATTCATGATTTTCTTACATTTATGAAACAACAGGTTATAAATACCTCATTTGTTGTTCTGCATAGAATATTTCCTGCTGTGATTTGTATTATAGCATATGTGCTTAAAAATACAAAGTGTCATATAAATTTATGTAATAAAATGACAGTGAATAAAAAAAAAATTAGGAGTTGTCCTGTAAATCTGTGATTGTTTTTGCCACTAGATGGCAGTGCTGAAACTAAAGTGAGCCTTGTTTTGCAGAAGGAGAATCCGTCGTTCACCTATGAAGTTATTGTTGTAGATGATGGCAGCAAAGACAAAACTACAGAGGTAGATTTGCTTCGAATAGCTATTGTTATAATTTATTTTAATGAATACAATTAATGTGCTTGTTTGAAAATTGAATATGTATTTTTAGGTTGCCATGAAATACACCAAGAAGTATGGAGCAAAAAAAGTGAGAGTTTTGACGTTGGTAAAGAACCGTGGAAAAGGGGGTGCAGTGAAAATGGTAACTATACTAAATCTTTCTCTTTATTTTCACAGAAAACACAATCTAATTAAAAACACCTTGTCATTCATGGGTGTTTTGTGTTTATTAAAACTTTTAAATTGATTTACCTGCTTTTTGTAGCACAATTTTGAGACCAACCCATGCAACAAATTGTTTCAAATGACAAAAAAATTTGTTCAACTTTTCAACATCAAACGTGGCTGAAACTGAGATCAATGTCCCACAATGCAATTTGAAAACAGTAAATAAATGCAAAACACACCAATGAATCATAAACTATGTGCAACTACAATTTAACAGCTATTTTTACACAGTTAAAATTATGAATTTTAATGATGGATAGAACTTTATAAAATGTCTGCTTCAACTTTTAATTTAACAAATTAACAATCAACTCAATTTCAGCTAGTTGTTGAATAATTTTTTTATTTCAATAATTAAACATATGAATGTCAATTATTACTTTGTTTATCTGTACGCAGGGAACTTTGAGCTGTCGCGGCCGACTTATTCTGATGGCTGATGCTGACGGAGCCACTAAATTTGCTGATGTTGAAAAGGTGGAAGAAGGTCTTGAGAGCATCACAGAGAAGCCTGTGAGTCACAATCTTTTTGTAAATACGTATGTGGATTAAATATTCATGCGAAGCTAAACCAGGAGATAAGAGTTATCACATGATTAACAGACTTATCAGAAAATCTGAAAATGTCTTCCTCACATGTCCGTGCAGGATAACATGGCCATCTCCTGCGGATCCAGAGCTCACCTGGAAAAAGAATCAGTGGCTCAGGTAAACGGTGCTTCTCAATATATTATTCACACCCTATAATGACGAATGGAAATCTAATGATGACTATGTTTGCATACAGATTACCATAAGGATCTGCTTATTTCAATTTGTGCACTGCAGTTTCAAAGTAAATTAAATATACATACAAAATACATAGTTGAAGACAATATTATTCGCCCACCTGTGAAATTGAAATACTTTTAAAACTATTTTCAAAAGGATTTTTATGAGAGCAAGGACATTTTTCATAGTTATTCCTATTATATTTTTCTTCTGGAGAAAGTCTTAATTCTTTTAGTTTGCCTGGAATATTTTTTTATGTAAAAATGCTAAAGTCAATTTTATTAACCCCTTTAATATTTTTCCCAATTAGCTGCAGAACAAATCGCTGTTGTGCAGTGACTTAATTAATCTAACTTGTTAACCCACTTAACCTAGTTAGGCAATTAAATTGCAGTTTAAGCTTTTTATGCTATACATCACTTGAGAAAAGTAATAATAATAACATTATTATAATAACAACTAATAATTTTGTTTCCATCTAAATGTTATTGGTGTCTTTGCAAAATGCAAGACATCAACCAAGGGGAAAAACACTGTTTGTCTTGTCACACAGATGTCTTGGGAGAAATTTGACCTGTGTTTAGAGTTTTATGAATTTCAGATATTAGTTTTTGCAATGCACACATCCACAATCCAGCTTTTGTAACCGATTCAATCTAACTGAGAATTTAGAAAATGTTTTTTCCCCTGTCAAATCTAGCAGTGGATACTGGAGCTACTTAATGTTTTATGTTACAGTTCACTAGTCTGCCTTCCATACAGTATAGTTTTTTAACTCTCACCATTTATTCTGAAGGTATAACCAACTGTTAATTGTCCAGATTACCATTAAAGCATCTTTGAGTGGAGGTATAATTGCACAAGTCCCTTACAGTGGGGAAAATAAGTATTGAATACGTCACCATTTTTCTCAGAAAACATATTTCTAAAGGTGCCGTTGATTTGAAATTTTCCCCGGATGTTGGTAACAACCAAAGAAAACAAATCTAATTCATTAACAAATGAAGTTGTGTGTAATAAAATGAAATGGCACTGGGAAAAAGTATTGAACACATGAAGAAAGGGAGGTGTAGAAAGGCAATGAAAGCCCAGACAGCAGCTGAAATCTCTCAGTAGTTCTTCAGCAACCCTCTGCCGTTCCTCAGTATAAATGAATATCAGCTGCTTCAGTCCAACATCTACATTAGCAGGATGATGAAGATGAAACCAGGGTGAACATTTCAGCAAGACAATGATCCTAAACACAGCCAAGGAAACTCTCAAATACTTTCAGAGAAAGAAAATCAAACTGTAGAATGGCCCAGCCAATCACCTGACTTGAATTCGATAGAAAATACAAAACAAAATAAAGATCAGATTGGATAGACCAGATAGATATACTGTATAACTGCAGGTTAACTATATATATATATATATATATATATATATATATATATATATATATATATATATATATATATATATATATAATAACTTTAACTGCTAAAAGCTATTAGTTACTAGTTATATAAAGTTATTAGTAACTATTAAAGTTCTGGTAACTAAAAATCTTTACTTTTCTGAATTTGATTGTAATGCAATAATGTGCACCTTTTGTGAAGCTGCTTTGACACAATAATTACTGTAAACAGCGCTACACAAATAAACATGAATTGTATCATTTTTGCTGTGGTCTTTGTTATATCTTTTACATTCAGAAGGATTTTGGAACCATATATTTATCAGTATCGTCCTTGGTGTGTGTGAACCAGTAATGATCATGAAGAATTTGTGAATACTTTGGGATTTCCTGTCATCTGTTTGTTCTCATGACAGCGATCCATGATCCGGACGTTCCTGATGTATGGGTTCCACTTCCTGGTGTGGTTCTTCTGTGTGAGGGGGATTAAAGACACACAGTGTGGTTTTAAGCTCTTCACTCGTGAGGCTGCTCTGAAGACCTTCTCCAGCCTGCATGTGGAGCGCTGGTAAGGAGGCTTACAATTATTATTATTATTATTTTTTTATTTTTTATTATTATTGATAAAAATTTTACGTTTTATTGAAGACAGAATCAGAAAGAAAAGGATTCTCTGTTTTACATATTTTGTCCTCATATAACATACTGTAGGCAAAGCAAATATAAAGAAGGAAAAACAATATGGAAATCATAATAATAATAATAAATAAAAAACTCACCCACATTACAAGCCAACTTGTTTACAAAGACCTGTTTGAACAACAGAGTATGATGACAAAGCATATTAAAACATTACAGAAATTATGCATTATTCCACAATGTTTTTTTCAAAGTAACAGATAAAAGGATTCCAAATTGTGTCAAACTGTTTGAGTATTATTTTCAAATAGTATTTAATTCGCTAGGCAGCACGGTGGCGCAGTGGGTAGTACAATCGCCTCACAGCAATAAGGTCGCTGATTCGAGCCTCAGCTGAGCCAGTTGGCATTTCTGTGTGGAGTTTGCATGTATTCCCCGTGTTCGCATGGGTTTTCTCCGGGTGCTCCGATTTCCACCACAGTCCAAAGACATGCAGCATAGGTGAACTGAATAAGCTCAATTGGCTGTAGTGTATGTGTGTGAATGCAAGAATGTATGGGTGTTTTCCAAGCACCAACCTCCCGCTCTCTCTCGGGACGCCAATAAGGAAGTTACTAAAACTGCAATTCATCGACTGGCCTTGGGGGGCTGGCTCCAGGAAGTCCAAGTGCTTTCTGACTGCATTGGTAAATTGGCCATTTTTACAGCTGATAAAAACATCTTTACAGCCTGGTACAAAAGATGGCTTTGGTGCATATAGCCATGATTACCCTTCATGACAACTGTGAGGGGGGTGAATTTTTTTTATAACTCCATTATAATCCATTTCATTTTTATTAAGTCTGCATAATTAAGGGCGTGGCCACTTAAGTGACAGCTAGCTCTCGCTGGTCACCGTCTCGTTACCTCAGCTGATTCTGGCTAATAAGCCGCTGAGCTCAGCATATACATTGCATTTTTGTTTTGATTAATGTTTCTTTACACAGTCAATTGCCTTTTGGAATTATTTCCTGCAATTATCAGATACTATAGCATGCTGTGTGCACTTAATTGTGCTCACAAACCGTTCAAGTTGCCTCCATTTCCCAGGTGAGTGAAATTATATACCATCTCTATAAATGTATTTGTTTTATTTAAGAAAATTTATCATTTATAATGTTCTTTAGAACTTGAATGCACTCCAGAATCTGACAGATTGATTAGCTGTAGGCTATAAAACAGTCATCTGAAGCGTTGTCATGCAGTGTTATGTTCGGATTTCATCAATAGCCTTGCATTTACTAACACAAACTATATTTGAAGTGTGTGGAAGTAATTCGCGTTTCCTGTCGAAAAACGCCATAAGAACAATGTTTAGTGGCTCAATGTGTTATAACAGTGTTTTTAAAAGTCTCAACACTTTATTGATGTAGTGTACAACCAAGCACATGTGGTCAGAACGCAAACGAGTCACAGGTAATGAAGTATTAAGGGTTCTCCCAAACTAAAAAGTCTGTCTAAGCCAGGTCTAAGCAAAATGCTTAGAATCCAGCATGCGTCTGTAGCTCCGCTCACTCTCCGCCTCTTTGCCCTTGTTTGGTATCCCGGAATAGGTGCGATCACGCGCAGACAAAATACTTGTAGCTTCTTTTGCAGTGCTCAGAAAACTAAGGGTGACATCACTGATACTACGTCCATATCTTTTACAGTCTATGGTGATTCCTAGTGTTAGGTTGCGGCTGGAAGGGCATCCGCTGCGTAAAACATATGATGGATAAGTTGGTGGTTCATTCCGCTGTGGCGACCCCAGATTAATTAAGGAATGAATGATTCTAATTTGCTCCAAATGTAACATAGAGGTAATTTCTCCAAGCCACAGTTTACATGTAGGGGATTCCTTTTTTTCTCAAAACAGTAGCTTCTTGGCAGTAGTTAAATCGTACGAGAGCAATTTATGTTTGTTTATGTGTATTTGACAGCAAATGCATTTGTTAAGTGGCTTACAATCTGAAGTTGTATTTATTTATTTATATTTCTTAATGTTCCCTCATATTCTTTAAAAAAAAGCAACTTTTCCTTGCTCTTGTAATGACATTACTTCTCCAATAAGGTGTTTTTTTGGTCTGATCTGATGCACCAATAGCAAATCACAACAGTCTAGTCAGTTTTTTAGGTTGACAAAAAAAATCCTATAATGATTTTTTTTTCTTGCTCAATCGAGTTCATTTTCATACTGATTTTAAAGCTTCACTACAACTTGCATAGAAAGTACATCAGTTAAAAGGAGCACTTAAAGTGATAGTTCATGCAAAAAAAGAAAATTCTGTCTTTATTTACTCATCCTCCACTTGTTCAAAATCTGTTTGTTTCTGTTTTTTATCTGTTGAACACAAAAGAAGATATTTTGAAGATATTGGGGAAAAACAGCTATTTATTTCCATAGTATTTTGTGTTCATACTATGGATGTCAATGGCTGCATTTCTCCAACATTATTCATATCATGTTTTGTTTTAAGCAGAAAAAAGGCACTTGAATGTGAGTAAATCCAGTATTTTTCACATTTCTTTTTTTTATGTATACATTTGTTATTGTTTTTAGCATAAAAAATAAATAATAACCTTAACTAGAACAGAAAGAGTGCAAAGGCCATTTCGCAATACACAGAATGTCAGACATAAAAAAGCATAAAAAAAGTATAATAAATAAATAATTTACAGAGAAGTGTGTGTGTGTAGGCTCCACAACTCGACGTATGGCAAACCAGTCTCCCCTATAAAGATTACAAAGTGGGTATCACTAATATAAAGCCTAAATGGGTTCCAGATGTTGACTTTCACTTTTCTATGAAACTATTCCTTTAAGTTGAGAGTATGTAAACATTTTAGATTACATTAATTGTGAAGCAGTTTCAATATAGTTCAGTTTCAGTCTTTCTCTTTTATTTATTCATTCATTTTCTTTTCTGCTTTGTCCCTTTATTAATCTGGGGTCGCCACAGCGGAATGAACCGCCAACTTATCCAGCATATGTTTTACGCAGCGAAGGCCCTTCCAGCTGCAACCCAACACTGAGAAGCACACATACACTACGGACAATTTAGCTTATTCAGTTCACCTATAGCGCATGTCTTTGGACTGGGGGAAACCAAAGCACCCGGAGGAAACCCATGCCAACACGGGGAGAACATGCAAACGCCACACAGAAATGCCAACTGATCCAGCTGGGCCTCGAACCAGCGACCTTCTTGCTGTGAGACGATCGTGCTACCCACTGCACACATGTCCTCTTAAAGATTATGAGGACATATGAAGAGTTCAGATGCAAAAACTCTCTAAATGCCATTAGAAATGTGCTTTTAAAATGAGAATTATATGTATAAGTTCAGATATTTCATTTTTATGGTGGTCAATTTTATAGGTAAAGTGAAAAAAAACAGCATTTAAACACTGGAGATTGAGAAATTGCCCAAAGAACATTTCAGATGGCATTTAGAGGTTTTTGCATCTGAAGTCTTCATGTGAATAAAAATGATGTGCATGGAAAAAGTTTATAATAAATACTGCAATTATCATGGTTTCCGCTTGGTCTTAAAATGTCTTAAATTTAAAAAATTTACAAAATTTTAGGCCTTACACAAAGTCACTTAAATTCACTAAAATATGGTGCTGTAGGTATTTTAAGCAGGTCTTAATTTCCCTCTGTTCAAGTAAACGTACCCAATCAGGCTGACATCCAATCACCCACTTCAAAACTTCTTTTTATATATATATATATATATATATATATATATATATATATATATATATATATATATATATATATATATATATATATATATATATATATTTAAGTTTTTTATTGCAAAGAGATTTCACAATTCACAACAGCTGTTGGACATTTTTACAGCAAATTCCCCATAATAAATTCCCTAATGGACCCTTTTCACAAGCGTGTTATGACTCGTTTAACGGTCATCAGCATCTTAAATGCTTGACAGTTTTTAATATCTAGATTTATTTTTTTATATATCTTTTTATATTTTACATTTATATACATTTCGGTATGTATTATATCATCTTTGCTTCAAATTTCAAATACCGAATTACCGCTTGTGCAAGGCATTTCTAATACAGCGTCTATGGGACAGGACAGTAAATTTGATGTTATGTTCCTCTCTGGCTGCCGTCATCAGTCTCACACAATTTTCTTCCTTTTTCTGAAAGTATTTATAACATCATCGTGGTGTTTTTCTGTTATTTGAGCAAATAAGATTGTACAAAAATTATTTGTTGAATTCTCTCATTCGCTGCGCTCAGTTTTCCCAACTATGATGACTTCCACTACTGAGAAACCCGTAAATGTGAAAAGGGTCTATCAGGGAAAGAAGCAACACATCCCTTTATATGATCTTCTATTAATACAAAAACTATTTACAGAAGTTACCGGGCCATTAGAAAAAATCCTTAGTGTTTAGTCCTTTATAAGTCTAAAATTTCATTCACAATGATCTAAAAAGGGTCTTAAAAAGTCTCGAAACCCAGAATTATTTAAAACAATATATGAACAATGATGTCCATATTTATATTATGCCAACTTTAATTTAATAATCCTTTAATTTTTTAATTGTTGCAGGGCGTTTGATGTGGAGCTTCTCTACATTGCTCAGTGTTTTGATATCCCTATAGAGGAGGTGGCTGTTAACTGGACAGAGATTGAAGGTTTGTGCTGTCAGTTGTGAAATATAATTGCACTTAAAGTCTAGGCAGTTAAATGACCTGATGGGTTATATCACTTAAAGTGCAGGCAATTAGAACACTTGACAGTTAATATCTATTTTCAGGTGATATTTGTCACAAAAATTAACCTTTTTTCTACTATGAGGTAATGACGGCTTCTTTTATTGCATGTTTTAGGGTCAAAGTTGGTGCCGTTCTGGAGTTGGCTACAGATGGGCCGTGATCTAGTCTTTATCAGACTGCGTTACCTCACTGGTGCCTGGAGACTGGAGTCTGAGAGGAAAACTCAGTAGCTGATGTTACGGCTAGTGTGCTGTTCGTGAGCTAGCATTGCCACAAATGAGTGCACTGTGAACGCAATCGGTGAACAGCAACCATTATCATTTTATTATCACTGACCATGCCGGGATCTCAAAAGCGGATTGTCTTTCTATTTTTTTGTCATGCTGTTTTCCATGTTATTCTTTTACATGTATTAGTTTGGTTTCAAAAAAGCAGATGGTTCTTGGCCAAATAAAAACAAAAATCAGTCATTTAGTGTTTCTGCATTTGCAACTATTAAGAAAACATTGCACGGATGAAGAGTTTCTGATTTGAAGAGCAGATTTATTTTAATGCTGAGATTAATAATTGTAATTTGAAAATAAACTAATTAGGGTGTTTAAAATCAGTGGTACACAAATATACACTCACCGGCCACTTTATTAGGTACACTTTCTAATACCAGGTTGGACCCTCTTTTGCCTTCAGAACTTCCCTAATCCTTCATGGCATGGATTCAACAAGCTACTGGAAATATTCTTCTGAGATTTTGGTCCATACTGACATGATAGCATCATGCAGTTGCTGCAGATTTGTCGGCTGCACATCTATGATGCGAATCTTTTGTTTCACCACATCCCAAAGGTGCTCAATTGGATTGAGTTCTGGGGACTGTGGAGGCCATTTGAGTACAGTGAACTCATTGTCATGTTCAAGAAACCTGATGAAGTCTGAGATGATTTGCATGTTATCCTGCTAGAAGTAGCCATCGGAAGATGGGTACACTGTGGTCATAAAGGGATTGACATGGTCAGCAACAATACTCAAATAGGCTGTGGCGTTCACACAATGCTCAATTGGTACCAATGAGCCCAAAGTGTGCTAAGAAAATATCTCCCACATCATTACACCACTACCAACAGCCTGAACAGTTGATACAAGGCAGGATGGATCCATGCTTTCATGTTGTTGATGCCAAATTCTGACCCTACCGTCTGAATGTTGCAGCAGAAATCGAGACTTATCAGACCAGGCAACGTTGTTCCAATCTTCTATTGTCCAATTTTGGTGAGCCTGTGCGAATTGTAGCCTCAGTTTCCTGTTTTTAGCTGACAGAAGTGGCACCCGGTGTGGTCTTCCAGTGCTGTGGCCCATCCGCCTCAAGGTTGGACTTGTTGTGCATTCAGAGTTGCTCTTCTGCAGACCTCAGTTGTAACCAGTGGTTATTTGAGTTACTGTTGCCTTTCTATCAGCTCGAACTAGTCTGGCCATTCTCCTCTGACCTCTGGCATCAACAAGGCATTTGCGCCAACAGAACTGCCGCTCACTGGATATTTTCTTTTTTTCAGACCATTTTCTGTAAACCCTAGAGATGGTTGTGCGTGAACATCCCAGTAGATCAGCAGTTTCTGAAATACTCAGACCAGCCCGTCTGGCACCATCAACCATGCCACATTCAAAGTCACTTAAATCACCTTTCTTCCCCATTCTGATGCTCTGTTTGAACTGCAGCAGATCTTCTTGACCATGTCTACATGCCTAAATGCATTGAGTTGCTGCCATGTGATTGGCTGATTAGAAACTTGCGTTGACGTTGGACAGGTGTACCTAATAAAGTGGCCGGTAAGTGCAATTTTTAACACCCACGGATACAAACACAGTTGACTGAAATGTCCCACAGTCTGGCATGTATTCAGGGGTTTTTAATGTGGTTTACTCAATGGTCTGCTCTGCACCCTGGAGAGAGTATCCTGTTTGTCCTCTCTTTCTCTCCACCAGAAGGCATTTGTTCCTATCAGGCACTCCAGAAGAGGTTATGTTACAATATTTCACATGGGACATTTATTTTTTAGATTAAAAGATTTAAGCTGCTATTAATGCATTGTATTTTCCCCAGTAAACATAGAGCCTCGTCAGTAATGCATATAATCCTGTGTGCACCTTGATTGAAGAGGATCGTTTTGCGGTGTGCTTTTATTGAAGGCAGATTCCCCCCTGCCAGACTTATTTGATCAAAGAGAGCTCTAAATATGCGAGCTGTCATTATTGGGAGTATTGTTACGTTCCCCCTGCAGTTGTTGTAAACTGTGAAAATGTCAAACTTCTAGACTCTCTGTCGCCATCCTGGCTTGCGTCATTAACTGGACAAGTCACTGTACGCACACAATCGAAGTGTATCCATCCGCGCAGAGTAGCGCGGGGGAAAATAGGGCTATCGATAAACAGCTTGGCGCTCCGCCAATCTGCCAACCCGTATGTTTTTCGTTTACAATGCAAATTTATGCCTTACTTGAACGTCTGCAAACATATAACAGATATATTTTCACTAAATACCTGTTTAAAACTATTTAAGAGATTAATTGAATATAACTACTTTTCATATTAGGCTACACAGTTCCATGTTGAAACAGGTCGATGCTCCCGATTAATAAGGCTTAAGCCTCTCAATGGAATCCAAAACAAATACTAATTTCAACAAAATATAAGAATATGAGTATACTTAGTACTCAGACAGCTTCTCATTCTGTCAGACAGTATTTTTACTTTAAGTTTTCAAAGAGCTCACAAACAACGTAGATGTTTAGTAATAAAAGTTTAGTGGGAAGCCGCTCACGTGATTAATGTTGTTCCGCTTTAGCATCATGAACTTCCGACAGTTCACTCACTAAACGTCACACTATCAGGCTACTTTTGGTCTTTTTGTTTCATAAATAAGAAAGTCATTTGAAAAGTTAACCGCAGCAATTTTGTATTTTTAAGGGTTAGTTCACCAAAAAATGAAAACAGCCATCGACGTCCGAAATTATCATTCTTCAACATTCTACAAAATATCTTTTGTGTTCAACAGAAGAAACTCAAACCAATTTTGAGTGTGTAAATGATCTTTTTTTTTTTTTTTTAACTATCACTATAGGCCTATATGTGCTAAAACAACCTATTGGAATGAGAGAATAACGTTCTGTAAACTAAAAAAAAAATGATAATTAGTTATGTAGTAATAAAAGGACTTTTTATTGTCCTATGTTAAACGTAAAATTGTATTTAAAATTACATGCGTGATGTTTTGTAAGTGCGTTGATGTCTTAAAGGAATTGTTCACCCAAAGAAAATGAATATTATATCGTTTTTTTTCATCCTCCGCTTGTTCCAAACCCGATTGAGTTTCTTTTCTTCTCTTGAAAAGAAAAGGAGATATTTCACAAAATGTTGTAGCCATTGACTTCCATAGTAGCATATATGGTTTAGGCATGGGCCAGTATGTTTCTGATGATATGATAACCTTGGATAAAATATCACGGTATTGTTTTTACTGCTCTAAAATATATATTTTTAAAGGTCTGGATAAAACACAACACATTTTTCCCCCCTTTGAACACATTTTCACTTTTTTAAAGATTTAAAATATTTTGGAGCAGTAAACATGTCAGGCTAAATAATGAAAATTAATCATTCATTTCTGCCGTCTTCATTTGTTTCAAACACGCAGATTTCATTACAATTTAAAATGACATCTTTGTACATCTTTTCTGCTGGAGATACTGTTGTCCTAAAATTTTTTTTTTAAAAAGTAAATAAAAAATCTTACATATACTTTAGGAACGGTTCATTCATTCATTTCATTCATTTTCTTTTCGGCTTAGTCCCTTTATTAATTTGGGGTCACCACAGCGGAATGAACCCGCAACTTATCCAGCATATGTTTTACGCAGCGGATGCCCTTCCAGCTGCAACCCAACACTGGGAAGCATCCTTAGGAACGATATTACAGAAAATTTTGGCGGTTTTAAAACCTTGACTTGTCTAAACCGCGGTATACCTTGAAACGGTTATCGTCCCAAGCCTAATAGGGTTGCACAGTTTACCAGTACTATGGTAGTATCGCGATACTATGGCTCCATAATACTGCTGGCGCCACTGTAGTTTGTAAATGCTAGTATCGACATTAATAGTTCATCTACAATAGATCATGTTGGATGTGGAATAGTCACTAAAATGCTCACACATTTGTGCAACAATAGACCTTTTTATTTGTATTGTCTGTGGAGCCCTTTAAGGTTGCATGTTTTCTAATGTTTCAAACGCACATCTGAGTCGGTTAATTTCTGTTCCTCTCAATATAATTTAGTAGCTACAACAACCGTGACAATCTCTTAAAAAAATGACTCGCAAAGGGAAATTTTAAATTACCTTGGATTGTTACCCGATAAGACTGGAAAAAAAAAACAATAGATGAAAAACACAAAATAGCAACAGGAAAACAAATTTTGAGCATCTCATATAGCCTAATTTTGTTGGAAAATGCACTTTTTGTAACGGATTTCATTTGGTATAATTTGTATCTTTATTTTAAAGTATTTTTTGTTAATCAGTTATCTACAAAATAAACTAAAAGAATGAATAAATTTTAGGTGAGGTGACGTGCAAATAATACTTTTTTTCAATAATAAGGGAATTATTAATTAAATTCAAGACCTATTATAACATGTAAAATATAGTATATTTGACTACTTTCCTTATAATTTGAGTTATGAATTACAGTATCGCAATACTATTTGATATTGTGATACTTTACACAACCCTAGTAGCATATTTGTTTTTCCTACTATGGGAATCAATGGTTACTGGTTTCCAACATTCTTCAAAATATCTTATTTTTGTTCAACATAAAAAGAAACTCACAGAGGTTTGGAAAAACAGTAAATATTGAATATTGATTTTTTTTATGGTGAACTATTGCTTTTAAAGACGTTTTCTAAAATGTAATCAAAGAATATTATCACACAGCTTCTCGTTGTTTTTTGGTTTGTAGAGTTTCAACAGAGTTCATCATAAGACATCAGTATCCAGCCACAGAATTTAAGACAAGTTCATGAACAAGTTGCGTTACCTGAGCAACATTTCGCTGCTGGAGCGTTTTCAACGACGTAACATAAACAAAACGACAATAATAATAATAGACAAGACCTATTTTATTAATACATGACCATGTGTTTAAATTCAGAGAAGAATGTATAATCCAACACTGCCGTGAAAACCTAACCACTTTCACTTTGCAGCTTCTTCCAAAAGGCGCATCACTTCCTGTGACAGGGACAACATCTCTCCGCGGCTGAAAACAAATTAAAAGTGAAACACCGCTGCCCATAGTGAGTGACCTGTATTTCTCTGAGAGGAGCTGCTCTTTTGAATGGGATGATCCCAGTGTTTATGTGTGTCTGTCTGCCGTCCTGGGAGAGATCCAGGAGCAGCGGATGAATCCCGCACGCAGGCGCTGAGGCTCCAGTCAGACTGACGCCGCTGCATCCAAACACACGCGCCCGCTGAACACCTCCAGTCAGCGCGGGACTCAGCGCTCGGCGGCGCGGAGCTATTATTCGACCCGGCGCACTGAGGTAAGGGATAAAACGCGTTTTATACACCACTAATAATGTTATTTAGTACTTCAGAACTTAAAAGCTAGAGTTTTATAAGATGACAAAACACATGTAGGCTACTTTAAACTCCTTTAGATATAATGTATAGGATATTGTATAACGTTACTTAGCGTAACTTATTTTAAGTACAACGGACGTTACTTTACATTACTTACTTTAAGTTATTACACCGGGAGGCTGCGTAAACACACATTGTATGTTTGTTTTGTTTGTTTGTTTATTATGCCTCTTTCTGTTTAATGATGCTCATCCTCTGTATAGATTTGTGACAGTTGTGTACACCTGCATTAGTGTTGCCAAATATTACATTTGAACCTTTTTAAATCAAAAAAACACTGGTCAGTGGATGGAAAGGATGTGTAAGCGCGTTTGCGGGGGAGTTTAGGTGATTAAGCCTATCTCAGCACTCAGACTTCCAGACGCCAGTTTCATAAGGACACACTGCCTTTGAGAACAGCAGATGTGGGCTGTTCACCCTCCATTGATCTGCCTGAGCCTCAGTTGAAACTCAAGTGTGTTTTCATACACCAATATGAGTCATATGTAGGTGACCATAAGGACCTCAAAACCAGTCAAGGGTCAGTTTTTAGAAATTAAAATTTATATATAACATGAAAACGGCATAAATAAGTTTTCCATTAATGTATGGGACAATATTTATACATGTATATTTATATATAAATGCATTGAAAGCAATTAGCATTGCACATTACTAAACAAAATAAGTCGTGATATATTTACAGTAGGAAATAAGTAGGACAAATTTCTTCATGCAACATGATCTTTACTTAATATTCAAATGATTTTTGGCATATAATATAATTTAATTTTGTATCATTCCCACCCACATATATATGTGCAACATAAGACGGATTTTGTGGTCCAGGGTCACGTATGATTATTAGATTCGACTATAGGGGCGTAAACCCCTCTGGTATCACGTGCAATAATGTTTTCAGAAGGTATTATTTGTTTGCTCGGGTCAAAGATGGAAGCGAGTATCTCTGGTTTCAAGTGCTCAAACGGCATTGATTTTTGGCAGATCGTTTTCTGCATCACAAAAGCTTGTTCAGGAAAGGGAGAGGAAGGAGAGGTGAGGCGATGCTCAGAAACACCGTTTAGGACCTGTTGATGACAACAATAACTCAGCAACGCTGAGGTCTGCACTAGGGAAAAAATGTTGTGTTTAGTCTAGTTATGCTCTATATGGTGAATCTCTCAGAAAGTATGCCATAGTTCACCAAAATTGTAAAAATTAAATAGGACATCTTTATTAAGGATAATAACTTTTATTATGCATTATTATATTATAATAATAGGACATTATATTTTGCTTAAAGTTTTTTTTGTATTGCGATATTTTCTTATTAGTTAAATATATACATGTATGATTTATTAAAGACATAATTGTAATTTAAAATTCTGTTCAAATAAATTAAATACAATTTTAATTATATTTAAAAAAATACATTTATTCAAATAAAAATAACAGCATTTGCTTAATTGTTTTATTTAAAAATAACGATTTATTTAATGTATCTTTATATTTATTCATAATAATATTCTATTAATATAAAAATATAAAAAATAATAACAATAGCTTCAAATAAAAAACAGTTTTATTCAAAATGAATATGTACAAATTTATATTTATTCATATTAATTAAAATTTATAAAATATAATTAAATCACCAATTTATATATTTTTTAAAAAATATTTAACATTTTCAATTCATATATATATATAGTTGAAGTCAGAATTATTAGCCCCTCTTTGAATTTTTTTTCTTTTTTAAATATTTCCCAAATGATGTTTAACAGAGCAAGGAAATTTTCACGATATGTCTGATAATATTTTTTCTTCTGGAGAAAGTCTTATTTGTTAAATAAAATTACATTTTTTAAAAACCATTTTAGGGACAATATTATTAGCCCCTTTAAGCTATATTTTTTCCGATAGTCTACAGAACAAACCATCATTATACTTTAACTTGCCTAATTACCCTAACCTGCCTAGTTAACCTAATTAACCTAGTTAAGCCTTTAAATGTCACTTTAAGCTGTATAGAAGTGTCTTGAAAAATATCTAGTAAAATATTATTTACTGTCATCATGGCAAAGATAAAATAAAACAGTTATTAGAAATGAGTTATTAAAACTATTATGATTAGAAATGTTGAAAAAAAATCTGCTCTTCATTAAACAGAAATTGGGGAAAAAAAATAAATGGGGGCTAATAATTCTGACTTCAACCGTATATATATAAATATATATAAATATATATATATATATATATATATATATATATATATATATATATATATATATATATATATATATAAATATATATAAATATGAATTGATATATATTTGCCTCATGTTATTTACTGTGTATATTTTATTATATATTTTCTTCCAGCTGTCATATTTTAATATTTACTACTATAATTGCTATAATACAAATTATTTCTAAAATAAAATGTTCTCCTAATTATTGCAAATCTGACATGCATCGTTTTATTTATTTCACAGATAATCACCATTGACCACCTGAAGAAATCATCAGGGTCCGAACGTTTTCCTACACCATTGTATACAAAGAAACAAACCAAATCTCCTGCACAGAAGTGATTTAAAACCAATCCGTCCCACGATGCACTCCTCTACCTCCATCACATCGCTCTTCTCCTTCACCAGTCCGGCTGTGAAGCGTCTGCTTGGCTGGAAACAAGGAGACGAGGAGGAAAAGTGGGCCGAAAAGGCTGTCGATTCCCTCGTGAAGAAGCTGAAGAAGAAGAAGGGAGCGATGGAGGAGCTGGAAAAGGCTCTTAGCTGTCCAGGTCAGCCCAAGTAAATGTGTGACCATCCCTCGCTCTCTGGACGGGAGGCTCCAGGTGTCTCATCGGAAAGGCTTGCCTCATGTTATTTACTGTAGAGTGTGGCGCTGGCCCGACCTTCAGTCCCACCATGAGCTCAAGGCGCTCGACTGCTGCGAGTTTCCATTCGGATCCAAGCAGAAGGAGATCTGCATCAACCCGTATCATTACCGCCGCGTTGAGACGCCAGGTGGAGATCAATACACAGACCACTTTCTCTTGTTTTTCTCCTGCTTATTGATTATAGCTTGATGAATTAGTGTCTGCCTTTCTATCCGTGAACAGGGGGTTTTGTCACACCTGCCAATGGCTGGTCAATAATAATAATTATTATTAATTAATTTATTTTCACCAGCATTGAAACTGCATGCAGATTATTTTATTAAGAAAAAAATTAAATTGCAAATAAAGTTACTAATGATCAGTTTTATATATTATTATTATTATTATTATTATTATTATTAATAATAAAATAAGCAATACCACTGTTACTAATCTTAATGTATATAATAACAATATAAGATATAAACAAACTAATATATAATAATATTAGTAACCACAAGTATTATTACTTTATTAAAAATTAAAAATGTAATCAAAAAAGAAATAGAACTGTACTGAACTGTAACACATTTCAGAATAATAACAATAATAGTAATTATTAAAATAAAATACAGCAATTATTATTATTTGCTTTATTTAACCAGGAGATCACATTGAAACAGTACTGTCTCTTCCTCCAGTGAGACCAGTGAAAAATCATAGAAAACAAAACTACAAAATCAGCATTCATAAAAAGATCAAATCATAAAAAAAAAATTACAGGTATCCTTTAAGACGTTATGCAGAAGATGTTTAAGGTACTCAGAGTCGGAAATGTGTCAAGATTAAGCTGATTTTGCAGGTCATATCAATTCCTAGGAGCATAAAAGGAAAAATCAAGCTATAACAATACCCTTGGGACTGTTAACCGAATATCATAACCAAATCTAGTGTGTTGGTTATTTGTGTGAAATGTTAGCAAATTAGAAAAATAGGATGGTAGTTTACCTTAGAGAGCCTTTAAAGTAAATAAGTACAAATGTAATTTTCTTCTTTGATATAGAGATAACCAATCTTAGGAATCGTACAAAATACAGTGATGCATCCGTGAGTCTGTGCCTGTGACAAAGCGTATTGCTGCATGATAAACAGAATCTAGTTTTCTAAGTAGAGTAGCGGCTGCATATATAGATGATCACCATAGTCAATTATAGACTAGAATGTACTCGCTACTAATTTCTTACGGGCCTTATAAGGAAAACAATTTTTTGACCGGTATAAGAAACCTAATTTCGGCTTAAGCTTTTTCAATAACTTGTCAATGTGTATATCAAAGGCTAATCTCTCATCAATCCAGATACCTAGTTATTTATAAGTGCAAACTCTTTCTATTGGTACACAATTCGAAGATGTAATTGTCTGGTCTGTTACCTTAGTGCGGCCACGGCTAAAAATCATATATTTATAAATTTAAAACCAATTTTAAATCCTGCAATGTGCACTGTAATGAAAAGCGTTCTGTAAATATCTTCTGCATAAAGGTGTATTATAAAGATCACTATAATACTACTGAACTAGAAAGTATTTTTTTAATAATCATAATTTATTTTCTTTATTAAAATAAGTCATTTTATTGTTACATATATTTGTATTATTTTATTATTATAGTAGTAGTGTAGTATAAAATTATACATTTGATATAAACCAGAATTTATACCAGCTTTAAAACTGGTATTATGCATTTATTATGAAAACAGGCAGAATAACCTGATTAAGAACAACTAATGTCATTTCAGTCATTCATTCATTTTCTTTTCGGCTTAGTCCCTTTATTAATCAGGGGTCGCCACAACAGAATGAGCAGCCAACTTATCCAGCACATGTTTTACACAGCGGATGCCCTTCCAGCTCCAACCCAACACTGGAAAACACAAACACTCATAGAATATGGCCAATTTATCAAATTCAATTCACCTATAGCGCATGTCTTTGGACTGTGGGGGGAAACCGGAGTACCCGGAGGAAACCCAAGCGAACACTGGGAGAACATGCAAACTTCACACAGACATTGCAACTGACCTAGCTGGAACTCGAACCAGCAACCTTCTTGCTGTGAGGCGATCATGCTACCCACTGTGACGCCTTAATGTAATTTCAGTTATTCAAATTTTTTTGTAATTATTTAAAGTTATTATCTATAATTATAATGATCAAATAATAATTTAATCAATGAAGAGTTAGCACTATGATCATTTTGAACTGTTAAATATATAGTATTTTGAATTATTATTATTATTGTTATTATTATTATTATTATTATTATTATTTTATTCAAAGTTAAATAATTAAACTGGTAAATAAACATAATTATTATCATTTCAACCTGTAAAGTATTTATTATTAATATTAATAGTAATAATATTAAGCAATTGTAATATTTATAATACAACCCCAAATCAGAAAAAAGAAAGAAGTGATTTCTAAATGTACTCTGACTTGTATTTCATTGCAGACAATACAAAAAACATTTAATGTGTTCCTCGTGATTTATTTATTATTAAAAAAAAAAAAAACGTTTTTTATTCCAATTTTGGTTCTAATATTATCTAGGGATGCACCGATCTGATACTTGGATCGGATATCGGTTCGATACTGCATATTTTTGCTGAATCGGTCAGCTGGTATCGAACCAGATTTGATATTGTGCGTGCGCTATATTCTGTGTAATTTAGAAGCCAACAAAAGCCATGAAGGTAGCCTATTATAAGGCACTATAGAAAGTTGTCATGTAGGCCTACTATAGCCCAAATGTACTGAAGCCATTCTAAAGTTTAATGTGAAGTACAGTTGATTATTCATGTGGTTAAATTCATGTTAACTTCAGTGCTTCCCGCCGCTGCGTCTGCCAATCATTCTCCATTCATTCACAATTCAAACTGCGTGTCGCATTCATGACCACCAAAAACCTTCTCCAAGACTATTTGGTCCTGTTAGTTTAAATAATCAGTGGAGAAATGCATTAGGTTTTGCATTAAATGGGTTCATTTTGACCTGCAACAAGGAGTTCATTGCTGTCTCTAAATCAAGCATCATGTTTTTAGTTAGATTGTGTCATCTGTCATGTAGGCCTATATGTCTGTTTTTACTAAAGAAGATATATTATCTGAGTTTATCACCAGTACTATAGAAACTGTATTATGTTTAAAATAAATAAATAAAAAAACGGCCCAGTATCGCGATCAGATACTGAATGAAAAACTAAAAAAAAATACTGAAAAAAACATAAAGTGTAAGATCAATTTATTAAAAAAATATACAAAATAAAACATTTTTTAATGCTAAATAAGCTTTATTTTTTGACATATGCCATAAAATATTTCAGATTCTCATTTAACATGTTATTATTTTTACAATAAAACCAAAATCAAGCGTAGTAGTGCAACAAAATTATGTTTGTTAGATTTTTTTTTTTTGTAAACCAACAATGCTGTGTGTGTAAACCATTATTTAAAACAGTCATTAATACAGGCAATCATTTGGTAGAGCAGGCAGTTAAAGGGCTAATAATAATAATAATAAGCAATTTTTAATAAGTCATTAATCAATGCAATCTTGTCAATGCAATCAATCAACTGGGGAAGTATGGTGAAAAATATCAGTTCATTTTTACCCTATTAACCTGCAGTTTTTGCCTTAATGAAGTTACCAACCCAATAGATGATAGTTTTTCTCTTTTTTCTCTGTTCTCCATTACTAAAATAATAATAACTGTTAAGTTGGCTTTATTATGTTGGATATATTATTTTCTGTATTGTTTAAATAGTGCTGTTTTTAAAATAATAGCCATGTTAATAAAGGCTTTTTAATAATTTTTCGAGTGCTTTGGACTCAGCATATGCTCAGCATATATAAGTGCACCTCTTACAAATCTCTCTTTTAAATTCATATTTTTAATAGGAAGCTATACAATATTATATTTGTGCATATACATTAGATTAGTCAGTACTGAAGCCAAATCTTGAGGTAATCTAACAAAATAACTTACGATAACGGTCCAAAAACTAGTACAGCCAAATTTATATGATATAGAAAAATATTAAATACAAATTTTAAAAAAGAGGAAAAATCAAAGGATGCAAAAAGATTGGTAAATTAAGTTTAAATTTTGTAGGTTGTAATTTATTTTTGCAATATTTAGCTTGAATTTAATTGTATTTCAATTTCTAAATATGTTTGGTGACTAAAATATTATTCTAATACATATATCTGTTTAATAAATCTGTTTTGTTTAAATGCACTAAAATACATTGCCTATATTCACTGAGAAATGGATAAAAATATTTATTTTCCAAATGGGCTGTACTCAATTATGCTGAGCACTGTATGATTTCACCGTTTATCTTTTTGAATGCCTTATTCAAAGAGCACAGACACATTAATTACCCCTGAAGATTTTGGATTTATAGATAGTAGCACTTTTTTATATATTTACAAATGCAACACAAATTTTACTTGTGTTTAGAGTGTAAATGTATTTATTTTTATTAACCCTTATTTTCTTCTTCAACCAGTTTTACCGCCGGTGCTAGTGCCCCGCCACAGTGAGTTCAACCCTCAGCACAGCCTGCTGGCCAAGTTCAGAAACGCTTCCCTCCACAACGAGCCTCTGATGCCCCAAAACGCCACTTTTCCTGACTCCTTCCCTGCGATGCCCTGCAGCACCTTCTCTTCATCTCCCTCCAGCTCTTTAAACCCATCGCCCGCCGCGCACAGCTTCCCAAACTCACCCAGCAGCGCCACTGAGCCCGGCAGCCCTTACCAGATCACAGGTACAACACAGATTAGACATCTATAGGCCTGACAGAGTAAAATATTGGAACAAAAATGACTCCGATAAGGGATCATTTTAAGGGCAAACCTATAGAGCAGTTAATGGGAGAGCACCACAAATACATTTTTGTATTCCCATTGTATTCCCACTTTCAAAAAACGTTTAAAAAATGATGTTAGACTGATAACGGCAGACAGAAGAGAGAACGAAAGCAAATTTACGTCACATCTATAGACTCAGCATTAGAAAGACCTTGCATATGTGCTAATTAGTTTTTATTGTAATTTTATGTACAGATTATATAATACAGTACAGCTTTATGAAAGTTCATACATTTAAAAAAATATCTAAATATTATAAACTGTAAAGGATTTCAGATTCCGATGACTGTTAAAAGCATCATCACCGTCTTGTAAAAAGTGGCTATTAATGATTATTATTTTTATCTTTAAAAAATCAGTTACAGTATATCACAGGATCAAGGATTCTTTGTTTGTTTGTTTTCTTTCTTTCTCTCTTTTTTCTTTCTTGCTTCCTCTTTCTTGCTTCCTTTCTTTCTTGCTTCCTTCCTCTTTCCTTCCTTCCTCCTTCATCCCTCCTTCCTTCAATCCTTCCTTCCTTTCTTTTTTCCTTCCTTCATTCTTTCCTTCATTTCTTTCTTTCTTTCTTGCTTCCTTCCTTCTTTTCTTCCTTGCTTCCTCTTGTCTTTCCTTATTCCTCCTTTTTCTTTCCTTCTTCATTCCTTGTTCTTATTTCCTTCTTCATTCTTCCTCCACCTCCTCCTTTCCTTCCTCTTTCTTTCCTCTTGCTTTATCCTCTTCTTGCTTATTCTCTTTCCTTCCTTAATTTCTTCTTTCTTCTTTTCTTCTTCTTCTTTTTAATTCATTTCTTTCTTTCCTCCTTCATTATTTTTTTGACCTTCTTATAATTCCTTCTTTCTTCATCCCTCTTCCTTAAATCCTTCCTCCTTTTCGGTTCTTCTTTTTCTTCCTTTCTCTTTTTTTTTCTTTTCATTTATTTTTCTTTGCTCCTTCTTTCTTCTTTCTTTCTTTTCTTATTTCTGTTCCTCATTTTTTTTTTCTTTCTTTATTTTTTTTCTTGCTCTTTCTTCTTCCTTTTCGCTTCTTTCTTGATTTCTTTCTTTCTTTTTTCTTTCTTTCTTTTTCTTTCTTCTTTCTTTCTTTCTTTCTTTCGTTCTTGCTTCTTCTTTCTTCTTTCTTTCTTTCTTTCCTTCTTTTTCTCCTTTCTTTCTGTTCCTTTCTTTTATTCCTTCCCAATCCTTCTTCTTCCTCCTCCTTCCTTCCTTCCTTGCTTGCTGTATCAATACCAAACAAAGTTGACCAAAGTGCTTTTTTTACAAGATAACACAACATATGTTAATAATATACAAAACCTATATACCTATATACAAGCATAAAATATCTAAAGCAATTTTATTGCTTTGAGAGTAGGTGAGTTTTTAGAGTTTGTAGTTGGTGAGTTTTTCTTTTTTTAAATACAAATGTAAACTTTTTACATAAATTTGGGCCAGTCACCACAAATTTCACGATCACCCTTGAGCCTGAATCTAGTTCTGGGTACCTTCTAGTACCTCTAGTGGCATATGGCTCATAAGGAGGTCTGCTTGATAGGAAGGAGCACGATTATTAATAGATTTAAATACCATTTTAATTTTAAAACCGTATTTTACAGCCAGTTCAGCCAAGCCTGGAAAAATATGTTCAGATTTTCTTTATGATAGTTTTATACGTCCCAAATGGTATAGTCTCTATAGTAGGCACTTTTATTTCCAGTGACGTTGAATTGTATACTTTCCATCTTGTTGGTGGTTCAGCAGTGATGTTTTGGTTGTACAGCAGAGACGCCTCCCCCACCGTACAGTATGATGGAGAGCAGTCCGTCTGAAGACGTGAAGCCTGCAGAGTCTTCAGAGAATAAACTCATCCTGACGGCTCCACAAAGAGGTGACAGTCCAGACTAAACACACTCACACTGCATTATCAATGAAGCTGTGCAAAACCAGCCCAAAATCAACACTAAGTCACCGCTAGGTTATTGGAACTCATTGAGCAATGTTAAAAATCGCCTTCGCTACTTCACATTAAGATGAAATAAATAAAATGATACATATAAGCTAATTATACAATTTTCTCAGTTAATATTTACTTCATTCAAAAGTTTTTTTAACATTTTATTTAAGTCACTGACTGACTATTCTTCAGCTTAGTCAGGGGTCGCCACAGCGGAACGAATTGCCAATTACTTTGGCATATTTTTTTCATGCTGCGGATGCCCTTGCTGCGGATGCCCTGAAGTATAGTAATCCTGTAAATAATGTTCAGTCATGTTTTTGGTCACACTTTATAACAGTGGTTCTCAAAGTGGGGGCCGGGACCCCCCTAGGGGTCGCGGGACAATGAAGGGGGGGGTTTATTTATTTATCTATTTATTTTTATTAAACCATAAGAATTACCATATTTTATCCATAACCTACAGAAGAAGAAAAAAATAGTCGTTTATAGTTACTATATACTATATAGTTACTATAGTAGCTTATAGTTACTAGTTCTACTGGATTGCGACCCCTGGGGTAATTACATTATATTAAAGACACTGCAAGCAGATTGATTTTATAACACCAGGTTAAACTTTCTGGCAGATTTACAGCACTGACATACATAAAAAAAAAATTAAACGAAGAATAGTCTTGGGTCTATTGGTGTGTGTGTGTGTGTGTGTGTGTGTGTGTGTGTGTGTGTGTGTGTGTGTGTGTGTGTGTGTGTGTGTGTCATTGCATGCAAGGTTTCTGTATTTATAACCACCTCAGAGGATATTGGGGGTCGCGGGCTGAAAAGTTTGAGAACCCCTGCTTTACAATACAGGACATGTAGTTAATGTTAGTTAATTTACTAGCATGAACAATTAATGAACGATACTTGTAGAGCATTTATTAGTGATGGTTCAATATTTATGCATTATTAAGATCCATCACTGTGCTTGTTAACATTAACATTAGTTAATGCACCATGAGTTAACAAGAATTAATAATGAACATTTTTATTTAATAATGTTGAGAACAATGAATAAATACTGTAATAAATACATTGTTCAAGTTAGTAAATACATTCACGTGTCCCATATTGTAACGTATTTTAATTTTTTTCCTCCACATTATTGAATCAAAAATGTATCAACTATAATAACACAAATGATAGAGTATAATGTAATGACAATTTGTTTTTGAATGTTTTTAATCTATTAAATTAGTCAAAATCTATATACATTGATATAACTTGTATGTGCACAACTAAATAGTATATTTAATTAAATTAAAATCTTAAGCTTTAAATGAAGTTCTTTAAGGAAATGTGTTTATTCATGATTACTCTTTGTTTTATTGTTGGTAATATGCATTATTAATATGGACAAAGACCAGAACACTAATATATTATACAGCTTAAGTCCTGAATTATTGGCCCCCCTGTATATTTTTTCAACACATTTTTAAACATAATAGTTTTACTAACTCCTTTCTAATAACTGATTTCTTTTATCTTTGCCATGATGACAGTACAGAATAATTTATTAGGTATTTTCCAAGATACTAGTATTCAGCTTAAAGTGATATTTAAAGGCTTAACTAGATTAATTAGACAAATTAGGGTAATTAGTAGGGTCAGACGGAATCTGCTGACGTTTTTTGCAATTTCTGTGGGGAATTTTGGCTAAAAATCTGCGGATTTCTGCGGAATTATTTTGGGAGTATCATAACTAAAACCTTAATATGTGAAATATGTGTAATTTAAAACTGAATAAATTCAGATTTACACACATTTAAATAAACAGAATTAATAATGGGCTAAAAATCTGCGGAATTCTGCGGAAAATCTGAGGAATTCTGCGCGTGCAGATTCTGTGTGGGCCTAGTAATTAGGCAAGTTATTGTATAACATTGGTTTTTCTGTGTAGACAATCAAAACAATAATAATTGCCTAAGGGGGCTAATAATATTGACCTTAAAATGATTTTTAAAAAATTAGGAACTGCTTTTATTCTAGTCGAAATAAAACAAATAAGACTTTCTTCAGAAGAAAAAACATTATAGGAAATACTGTGAAAATGTCCTTGCTCTGTTAAACATCGTTTAGGAAATATTTGGAACAAAAATAAATCGCAGGAGGGTGAATACTTTTGACTTACACTGTATATGCCTTTTTTCCCCCCAGACTTGAGGCCAGTGTGTTATGAAGAACCAGAATATTGGTGTTCGGTGGCGTATTACGAACTCAACAACAGGGTCGGTGAGACATTTCACGCCTCTGCCCGAAGCATCTTAGTTGATGGTTTCACAGATCCATCAAACAACAAGAACCGCTTCTGTCTCGGCCTGCTGTCCAACGTCAACCGCAACTCCACCATCGAGCACACGCGCAGACACATAGGCAAAGGTTGGTCCTTTTGTTCCCCAGTTTTCATTCATTCATTCATTCATTTTCATTTGGCTTAGTCCCTTTATTCATCACGGGTCGCCACAGCGAAATGAACCGCCACCTTATCCAGCATATATTTTACACAGTGGATGCCCTTCCAGCTGCAACCCATCACTGGGAAACACACATACACCACAGCCAATTTTGTTTATTCAATTCACCTATAGCGCATGTCTTTGGACTGTGGGGGAAACCAGAGCACCAGTTTGTTATATTTATCTTCAGCCCACCACCCTCACTCAAGTCTGGTTTTTGGCCCTTCATAAGAAAAAGTTTGGTCACCCCTGTTTTAGATGTTTAGTGAAAGTGTAGGACAAACGGTGTACACTGAATTCTAAGTCCACACAAGAGTTAAATATACTAAAGTGTTTGCCTTGAGAAGACCAAGCTGCTGGTACTCGTCTTTCATCACATGATCCGATTCCAAGAGAAAGTAATAACAAAACTCAGAAATCAGCACTTGTTTTTATGGTGCCAGAGCGGTCAGCACTGCACTTCAGAGAGACAGATCGAGTCCATGCTGTCCAAATGTTGGCTTTTCTCAGGGTGCTGGATGAGCGCTGCTGTGCCAGTGTTGGAAAGACATTAAGTGTTGCCATAGGAGAATCTCACACACACACTTTGAGCTCTGTCTACTTTGTGAGATATCCTGGTGGAAAGAAAGCCAAGGAAAATGACATAATCCAGATCAGGATGCTTCAGGAGAATGGAGATTATGAGGGTTTCCACTTGGCATGTGATAAAGCATGATGAATGCTTGCTTTGTGGATAAGGATATCTGGGATTTGCCAAGTTCAAAGGTGGTGATATGTAAGGACTTTGTGGTTGTAGTAAACACATTTGTGGAAAACCACTGGATCAGTTTTTATGTTCTAGGTATCGAGAGTTTTTTTTTCCTAAAATAATTTTTCCTGTTTATTTTTTTAGATTCTATTTTTATTGTTTTTATTGTGGATAGTTCACCCAAAATCAAAAATTCTGTCATCATTTATTGACTTTTCACTTTGTCACAAACCTGTTTGAGTTTCTTTCCTCTGTTGAACACAAAGTGAAGTTTCACAAACTAATTTCGAGAGGAGCACGTGAAATGATTAATCACATCTGGCTTCTCATCTGTAATCAGTAATAATCCAATCAGTGTGATGCAAGCTTACAATAAATGGATCATTTTCTCCCTACTGCTCTATCTTCGTTTTGGAAGAATCCCCCCTTCCACCCCATCTCCTCCTTTTCCTCACTTTACTAGGGGGAGCTCTCGAGACCTACCTGATCTCGGATCCCCTGATATGCTTATTGACCGGGCGGGAGCCTTGGGCTCAAGTATCTCCGAGCTCAGGGTTCTCTCCCAGGACAGCATGCCAAACCTGCTTAAATGCTAAGCATATCTAAGTGGGAACTCTTGAAAGAAGATATTTTGAAAAAGGTTAAAAACCGGTAACCATCGACTTCCATAGCATTTGTTTGTTTTATAATTTCCAGCTTTTCTTCAAAAATACCTTCATTTATGTTCAACAAAAGAAACGTATGTAAATATTTTCCTATTACAAGCACTTTTACTAGTTCAGATAAGAAACTGTTAACTTTTTGTTAATAAATGCAAAACTTAAAATAACTAATTTTGGAAAAAATACAGAAAACCCGCATTTTGGACAATGGTTGCGAAATTTGTCTTATTGTTGGCTTTAGGAAAATTTACTTATATAGTCAAGAGAAAACCTGAAAAGTTTTTCAAAATGTGGAATCCCTTTGTAGGTTTCCTGAAGGAAGCTGATACAAATCTTTTCTCTGTATAAATTGTATTACCTGCTGTTAATATATCGTTGTTGTTATATGATGTACCTTTATATTGTATGTGAAAGTACATGCATTTACTTATCTTTGTATATTTTATTATTATTATTATTCATATTCATATTATTATTATTATTATTATTATTCATTTATTTATTTTGTATTTATTTTGTATTTTTATTGTTTTACTTTTCATTTATTATTATTATTATTATTATTCATTTATTTATTTATTTTGTATTTATTTTGTATTTTTGTTGTTTTACTTTTCATTTATTATTATTATTATTATTATTCATTTATTTATTTTGTATTTATTTTGTATTTTTATTGTTTTACTTTTCATTTATTATTATTATTATTATTATTATTTTGTATGTTTGGTTTTGATTTCTGTTGTACATGTTAAGAGCTACTAAAATCAATAAAGACAGTGTTAAAAAAAGAAATGTATGTAAAGGTAATAAATGTAAACATTAATTTTAGGGTGAACTATTCCTTTAAATTAGGCTTAATTAATCTAAAAGCGGCGATGCAGTGGCGCAGTAGGTAGTGCTGTTGCCTCACAGCAAGTAGGTCGCTGGTTTGAGCCTCGGCTGGGTCAGTTGTCGTTTCTGTGTGGAGTTTGCATGTTCTCCCTGCATTCTTGTGGGTTCCCTCCGGGTGCTCCAGTTTTCCCCCACAGTCCAAACACATGCGGTACAGGTGAATTGGGTAGGCTAAATTGTCTGTAGTGTAGGAGTGTGAATGAGTGTGTATGGATGTTTCCCCAGAGATGGGTTGCGGCTGGAAGGGCATCCGCTGCGTAAAAATCTGCTGGATAAGTTGGCGGTTCATTCCGCTGTGGCGACCCCGGATTAATAAAGGGACTAAGCCGAAAAGAAAATGAATGAATGAATAATCTAAAAGCATGTCTAATTAATTACAAATAAAACTGGTTTAATTAACACAGATTTAACAAAATGTAAATTTTAGGTATCCTATGAAATGTTTTTTTTTTTTTGCCAAATTAAACTGAAAACTAAAAGTAATCCACACTTTTATTCTATTTATGAACCTGTAAAGTATACTGATATGGAGATTTTGGCCAGAATGGTTAGTCAGCCTATGCATGGATGTTACTGAAAACTGTAAACGGAAGATTCTGTCATCATTTACTCGCCCTTTTCTTGTTCCTAATCTGTTTGAATAAATTTTTTTCTTCTGTTGAACACAAAAGAAGACATTTTGAAGAATGTTGGACACCTGTAACCATTGACTTCCATATTATTTGTCTTTCCCATTATGGAATTTAATGGTTACAGGTTTTTAGCATTCTTCAAAATATCTTCTTTTGTGTTCAACAGAAAAAAGATAAACTGGTAAAGGTTCGAAACCACTTAAGAGTGCGTACAGTCTCATTTTTTGAGTGAACTGTCTCTTTAAATTGATCGACTGCTTTCTCCTGCAGGTGTGCACTTGTATTTTGTAGAATGTTGCAAACCTGTCACCATTTACTTCCATAGCATTTGTCTTTCCTATTATAGGTTTTTAGCATTCTTCAAAATATCTTCTTTTGTGTTCAACAGAAAGAAATGACCTTGTAAAGGATTTTCATCACCGACTCTTATTTTCCCGCAGGTGTGCACTTGTATTACGTGGGTGGAGAGGTGTACGCAGAGTGTCTGAGTGACTCCAGTATTTTCGTTCAGAGTCGGAACTGTAACTATCAGCACGGTTTTCACCCCACCACCGTCTGCAAGATCCCGAGTGGATGCAGCCTGAAGATCTTCAACAACCAGCTGTTTGCCCAGCTGCTCTCACAGTCGGTAAACCACGGCTTCGAGGTGGTGTATGAGCTCACCAAGATGTGCACCATCAGGATGAGTTTCGTCAAGGTACAAAGCTTTATAGTGTTACGTGAACGTTATGTGAACACCCACTTTGAACAATATAGCAATGTCTTTGCAACCACCCTCAAAAGGTATTTTAAAAAACAGGCTCATGAGATTAATTTCATTAATTTGTTAAAAAGAACTGAATCATTAGAGTCAATATATTTGGGAATAAATCTACATTGGTTACTCAGATTACTTTTATTTCATTTAAAAGAACCAGCTCAACCAGCTAAAAGTGATTCATTCAGGAATCGGACTGCACTGGCAGTGTTTGTTTTTTTTAAAATAACCGGCTTATAAGAGTGATTCATTCAGGAATCAAAGTACACTGACTGTATTTGTTTTGTTTAAAAGAACCGGTTCATACGACTGATTCACTCAGGAATCAGACTACACCGGCTGTATTTGATTTGTTTAGAGGAACTGGTTCATACGAGTGATTCTTTTAGAAAACAGACTACACTAAAGAAGGAGCTCATAAGACTGATTCATTCAGGAATCAGAATACACTGGCAGTCTTGATTCATTTAAAAGTACTGGCTCATAAGAGTGATTCATTCAGGAATCACACTTCACTGGCAGTGTTTGATTCATTTAAAAAGAACCAGCTCATAAGAGTGATTCATTCAGGAATCGCACTGCACTGGCAGTGTTTGATTCATTTAAAAGTACTGGCTCATAAGAGTGATTCATTCAGGAATCACACTGCACTGGCAGTGTTTGATTCATTTAAAAAGAACCAGCTCATAAGAGTGATTCATTGAGTAGTCAGAATACACCGGCTATGTTTGATTTATTTAAAAGGACCGACTCACAAGAGTGATTCATTTAGGAATCAGAGTACCCTGGCAGTGTTTGATTTGTTTAAAATAAAAGGCTCATAACAGTGATTATTTCAGGAATCAGACTCCACTGCTTGTGTTTTGATTCCTTTAAAAGAGCCAATTGTTTACTTAAAAAGAATTGTATAATAGAGTTTTTTTGGGGGGAGACGTTGGCATTTTTTGCAGTTACATTTGGTGCTGCTAGAGGACTGGAAATGAAACTATTTTCTCATCAGCATTACTCAGTAATGGTATAAACTGGTTGTGCTGAATGCTTAGAGTAAAAGTTTTTTTTTTTTTTGAGTAAAAAAAATTTGGGACTCTTGACTAAATTTTGTGGTAAATTTTATATCTACTAAAAAGAACCGATTTATTAGAGTGATTCAGTAGGGAATTGGACACATTGCACTGGATGCATTTGACTCACTAAAAAGATTTGAACCATTGGGAATCCTTCTACACTGGTGGCCCTCTGCTTTTGATTCACTAAAATGATTTGGTTCATAAGAGTCATTCATTCAGAAAGCGGACTTGTGTTATATGCCTTTGATTCACTTAAAAGAACAGAGTTTTCAGCTAGAAAATCAGTATTCTCTTTGCCTACAGAAATATTAGAAACATAAATATATTAATGTACATTATTTTCATGTATAAATCTTTTGTCAAGCTTACCTCCAACATTACAGATCAAATGTGCGGTTTTGTGCGATCACAAATACATCTTCAAGCTAATAACTCTTAAAGCTTCTGTGTTGCTATGCAGATTTAATATGCAGTTATTCTAATCTCTGGCCTGCTGTTTTATGTGCGCCGCTCTGCCAAAACACACTTCTCAGTTTACTGACTGATGATACCACACATACACTTGTACCTGCTTGATTTGCAGAACAACAAACTGTTTATTTGTGATAAAATACTTCATGGATGAGATGGAGGTGCATTAATGGTCCTACACAGTTTTATGCAGGGAGTGTAATGCAATTATTTTTTGTATTAAGGATTTTAAAAGTTTTTATTTTGAAAGTGTTGAATGACTGACAGCGTCACGGTGGCGCAGTGGATAGCACGATCACCTAACATCAAGAAGGTCACTGGATCGAGCCCCAGCTGGGTCAGTTGGTATTTCTGTGTGGAGTTTCTCCCCGTGTTGGCGTGGGTTTCCTCCGAGTGCTCCGGTTTCCCCCACAGTCCAAAGACATGCACTATATGTAATTGAATAAACTAAATTGTCCGTAGTGTATGTGTGTGAATGGGAGTGTATGGGTGTTTCCCAATGTTGGGTTGTGGCTGGAAGGGCATTCGCTGCATAAAACATATGCTGGAAAAGTTGGCGGTTTATTCCGCTGTGGCGATCCCTGATTAATAAAGGGACTAAGCCGAAAAGAAAATGAATGAATGAAAGACTATTACAACTGCGGTGCTTCATGTGAGCTTCCTTTTTGACTCTGATTGGTGAAATTGTGAGTAATTGGAATTGTGGGTATTGTAGTTTTTCTGCACCAATTCTGCTATTAAAGTCCGCATGAACCAGAAGCTGCGACCATTTATTTTTTTTGTATTGTGATGCAGTTTATAGAGAAACTAAATATTAAATAAGAAAACTGTGGGCGTGGCTTGTTTTTTCTACTGCACGTAAAGGGTTTAAAGGGCCATGAGACCCCCCTCTTTCAATTCAGGTCTACATCAGAATTTTTTCAAAAAATGCATCATAATGAGTGTGGAGCCCTGAGGGAGGGGAGGAGTGAGCATGGGCGGCAGAGCAGGGGAGAAAGAGAAACAAACCCTGTGGATCATGGAAACAAACACATACGACCCTTCATGAACGGCTAAATACATTGTGCGGCCGCAGTCTCACAGCTTGGCAGGTCTGTCTTTGTAAAGCATGTGCAGTCATGAATAATAAAGAAGCAGGCTCTTCTCATAGGATAAAACTCAGTCTATGAATAATAATGGGAAACCAACACGTTATCACTGAACAGGCAGACGAGCGCCATGTCACAGATTTTGATCCCGCCCCAAAAATGATTTTAAACTTGGAAGATGAAATTAGCAGACAAAATGATCCAGTTTTCCCCACATTTAAATCTGACAGGTGCTAACGCTGTCTTAACTGATGCTCAACACACACAAATCTGTTAAAATCTCAAAAAAAGTACTCAAGGGTGTCTTGAACCTTTAAGGAGAGTTATTACAACCTAACAGACTCCTCCTCTTCACCATTTCTGTTTGTTGTCAAAACAGTTGGAGGGGCATAGCTAAAAATGTTAGCCTCACCCAATATGTAAGACAGACTCAATCTGAGAATTTAGCTGAAAGCAAACAGAAAGTGCATTTTCAGGTTTGAATTACAGATTAGAAGGGCAAACACTTTTTTTTTCTTAATGAGATGCACAGGTGAATTGCTCACCACAAAACTAGCAATGTGCGCTAACAAAATCATATGGCTAGTTTTGATTTCATTTGTACTTTAAACATGATTGTTGTATCAAATAAGCTTGAATGAATGTAAATAAATGGGTTCAGCAAAAAGTATATATCACAACTGATTATCATAATAATTGCTAAAAATCTATTTCCTAATGAAGAAAAAAAAAAAAAAAGAGTTTTCACTTTAGAAACCCAACTGTTAATTTGTCTTTGGTGCTGCGAGGGGATCAAAAACATTTTTTTTAATTTCTAATCATGTACTTCAATTATTATTAATCCATGTTTTGATACTCAAATCTTTCCCGTTCTCAGGGCTGGGGAGCCGAGTACCACCGTCAGGACGTCACCAGCACCCCCTGCTGGATAGAAATCCACCTGCACGGGCCCCTGCAGTGGCTGGACAAAGTTCTGACCCAAATGGGCTCCCCACACAACCCCATTTCCTCAGTGTCCTAATACAATACAGGAGACCATTCTCCAATAGACTTTATAGCCCCGCAAGACACATAGCACTCTCTCTCTCTTGTGAAAACATGTCTTTTTAGTGGATGTTTATGGTACCGTTATAGGATCAGCCAGTAAATACAGTTGAAACTAGAAGTTTACATACACTGTATAAAAAGGCACAAAACAATTTTTAAAAGTCAGATGTTAATGTGACTAAACCTTTTCTCTTTTAGGTAAGTTATCATTATCACATTAGTTTCTGTTATGCTTAAAAGCAGAATATTGAGAGAGATATTTTTAGAGAAATTGTTATAACTTTTCTTGAAAGTCAAGTTTACATACAATAAGATTATTAAGCCTCTGAAAAAGCTCAGATGATGGTGTCAAGGTTTTGGAAGTTTCTGATTGGCTAATTGACAACATTTGAGTTAATTGGAGGCACAACTGTAGAATAGTATTTAAGGAAAACCTCAAACACACTGCTTCCTTGTGTGACAACATGGGAAAATCAACAAGCCAGAATCAACAAAAAATCCAGATTACAATTTGCTAAATTACACTGGGAAAAAGAATAATTTTTGGAGACATGTCCTGTGGTCTGATGGAACTAAGATTGAACTGTTTGGCTATAATGACCAGTGTTACATTTAGGGGAAAAAGGGGAAAGCATACAAGCCTTGGAACACCATCCCAACTGTGAAGTATGGAGGCTGTTTTGCTGCAGGAGGGACTGGTCCACTTCACAGCATAGATGGCATCATGAAGAAAGAACATTATGTAGAAATACTGAAGCAACATCTCAAGACATCAGCCAAGAAATTAAAACTTGGCCACAGACCATGACCCTAAGCATACTGCCAAATTAGTTAAAATGTGCTTTAAGGACAACAGAGTGAATGTTTTATAGTGGCCATCACAAAGCCCTGATTTCAATCCTAGAGGAAATTTGTGGGCAGAGTTGAAAAAGCTTGTGTGAGCAAGACAGCCTACAAATCTGACTCAGTTATACCAATTCTGTCAGGAGGAATGGGTCAGAATTCCTTCAAACTATTGTGAGAAGCTTGTGGAAGGATACCCAAAACATTTGACCAAAGTTATAGTTTAAAAGCAAAGCTAAAAAAATACCAAGGAAATGTATATAAACTTTTGTGTGTCTAGAAATTAATACAAATTCTCAAAAAAAAATTCTCTCATTATTCTGACATTTTAGCAAATGTAAATGATTTAGGTAATCCTAACGGACCTAAAATAGTAAACGTTTAGAATGATTTACCATCAGACATTTAAAAAAATGGTTATGTTTCTTTTTTTAGAGTGTATGTAAACTTCTGGTTTCAACTGTATGTACAATATCATGCTGTTAACTAAGCAGTTGTGTTATTAGATAAGTGTTGCATTGTTTTAAATGGATGCATAAAAAAACAGTACTACTTGACAGTATGTAATAGCTGACATCTAATAGGAAGCCAAAGGAATGTGCTAGTAGGCAGGTACTTGTTCTGACAGTGTTTTATTTGTCATATGCCTTCTAAAACCTTTAAACTTAGCTGTCTTGTTTTTGTAATACAAAAAAATCCCCTTCCTTTTATTTGTGCATTTTTGTTTTTTGACGTGAACACAAATATAATATTAAAAACAAACAAAACTTGAGATGTCTACTCGCTTTTCAAGCTAAAAACAGTCATTCATAATTATCATATGATCAGTAAAAATGCATTTGATTGCTTTAGCAGCATACTGAACTTAATGAAGCAGACTGAACACAACTTATGCTGTGTTTTTTCTGCTATACGGTTAAAAAGATGTAAATGGGCAAGTTAAAAAAAAAAAAGATTTGATCAGTGACATCACAGATTAGATTAAGATCATTAACATTGAATTTATGAATGTTTTCTAGTGTTCATTTAAAAATCCACCTCATGTGGACGAACAGGACTGTACAGTAGATTTAGCTGCTGATTTATTTCATGATATAAAAGATCTTCATGGATGAGATCCTGCCGTTTTGCTGATAGTCTCCACTGCATCCAGGACCATTGCAGGTACCACATGCTCACAGCATCAATACACAATATTCCCAAAAAATGACTGTATGAAATGTTGGTCAGCTTCAGTGTTCAGAAGTTGTGCTGTGTTTGAGAGCGGTTCTGCGTGGTCAGTAAACGCTGCTGCTGCTGGAGGAAACTGATGACTTCTGGACTCCTCAGCAGAGACTGGAAAACAAAAACAACACATCATCAGCTGCTGGTAAGTCACTTTGCTAAGAGTTCATATGTTACGTTGGAGAAATATTAAGGACATCAATAATGCATTAAAATATGCAAAACAGGGTTTAAAATTATATAAAAGCAATATAGGCATCACGGTGGCGCAGTGGGTAGCCCAATCGCCTCACAGCAAGAATGTCGCTGGTTCACGCCACGGCTGGGTCAGTGGGCATTTCTGTGTGGAGTTTGCATTTTCTCTCCGTGTTTGCGTGGGTTTCCTCCGGGTGCTCCGGTTTTCCCCACAGTCCAAAGACATGCGCTATAGGTGAATTGGGTAGGCTAAATTGTCCATAATGTATGAGTGTGAATGGATGTTTCCTAGTGATGGGTTGCGGCTGGAAGGGCATCCACTGCATAAAACATGTGCCGGATAAGTTGGTGGTTCATTCTGATGTGGCGACCCCAGATTAATAAAGGGACTAAGCCGAAAAGAAAATGAATGAATGAATAAAAGCAATATAGCATAGATAGATAGATAGATAGATAGATAGATAGATAGATAGATAGATAGATAGATAGATAGATAGATAGATAGATAGATAGATAGATAGATAGATCGATCTGAGTATTTAAAATTATATCAATGGTGGCAGCTAAGAGGTAAATATCTAATCCATCTATTCAGCTACACGGTTACTATTAAAAAAAAATTATTCTTAAAATATTTATTATTATAATATATAATCTGATATAGTTTTTTAAACAATTACAATAAATTATAATTATTTTATAGGGGTTTTTCACTTTTAATTGGGATAGGACAGTGGAGATTACAGACAGGAAAGTATTGGAAGCAGAGAGAGGGGAAAGGTCGGCAAAGGACCTTGAGCCGGGAATCGAACTCTGGTCGCCGTGAGCACCATGGTGCTATATGTCGGCGCACTTAACCACTATACTATTGCCGCCGACCAATTACAATAAATTAAATATATATTTTTATACATGTATTAGTTTTATGAAAAAACTGTATTATTTTCATATATATTACATGATCCTTTTAGAGAGAATTTTCAGTTAATTAAAATGTTCATATTAATATTAATGACATGTCACATAAATTATGCTAAACTATTATCTAACATCTACTGCTCCAAGGAGGAAAATACAATTTAGTAAATTTTATATTATATTATTAACCCCTTTAAGCTATATTTTGATAGTCTACAGAACATACCATCGTTATACAATAACTTGCCTAATTACCCTAACCTGCCTAGTTCACCTAATTAACCTAGTTAAGCCTTTAAGTGTCACTTTAAGCTGTATAGAAGTGTCTTGAGTAGAAGTGTATTATTTACTGTCATCATAACAAAGATAAAATAAATCAGTTATTAGAGATGAGTTATTAAAACTATTATGATTAGAAATGTGATGGAAAAAAGCTGCTCTTCGTTAAACAGAAATTGGGGGAAAAAAATATACAGGGGGGCTAATAATTCTGACTTCAACTTGTGTGTGTGTGTGTACTATAAATAAATAACCAAATGAATGTGTTTGTGAGTATTTATAGCATTTCTGTAATTTTAACATTATGTATTCATATTACAGTATTTGTGTTGGATTTGTTTATTTTAATTCATTGCACACTTCTGCACCCGATGCATTAATGAATAAAAGCATTTTAATGGCCTTACCAGTCTCTTCTGGTTGAGCACCTGCTCTATGAGTGAGGGTCTGGCGGGTCTGTCACCCACAGAGCCGAGCCTCTGCTTAGTGACAGAGACAGGCCGCTCTTCCGAGCCCTCCTAAACACACACACAAAACACTTGTTAAAACAATCTATATCAGTCAGTCATGATAAAACCTCAAGTTCATTCATTTAGGTTAAAGGGATCGTTCACCCAAAAATGAAATTTCTGTTCATAATTTCATTTACTCACCCTTCATTTTTCAAACATTTTTGAGTTTGTTTCTTCTGTTACTTAAATTTATTTGAGTTTCTTTCTTCCTTATTGGACTTGTTTGTATATTATACATTTGGTCAAATAAGACAAAAAACATAAAATAAGTTATTTTGAAAAATGATGGAAACCTGTAATCATTGACTTCCACAGCATTTGTTTTTCCTACTATGAAAGTAAATGGTTACAGGTTATTATCATTTTTCAAAATGTCGTTTTTCAACAGTATAAAAAAAGAGTTTTGTTATCACTTTAGGGTGTGTAAAAGTTAAATAGTGATTAAAATTTAATTTGTAGGTTAGGTGAACTATCCCTTTAAAGATATTTAAGTGGATACCTCCAGCTTTCCAGAAGACATGGCCTGGTCGCTCTTCTTCTTCTTATACTTGTCCTTGTACATTTTATTGCGGTGTTTTTTGCACATCCAGGGTTTCCTGGCTTTTGCCACCTGTGTCGTGGTCTCCGTGCAGCCGTCATAGGTGCAGGTTTTGGGCAGGTTCTCATTCTCCCCGGAGGTGTCGTCGTCGTTGAGTTCCTCCGGGCTGACCGCTCCGTCCCTCGGCTCCTCCGGGCCGCTCTCCTCCCCCTGATCTTCGGCGTCGTACGGAAAATTCTCGTGGTCGGACGGAGTGGTGCTGCTGTCCGCGGGCCCGGGGGTTTGGCTGTGCTCTTTACCGGTGTTTACTAAACTCAGATGAAGGTTATCACTCATTTTCAAAAGCCAAATCCCTCACCTGTCGTATACGTACTAACTTGTCCTTTTTGAGAATTCGCCACTGAATAATTTAGTACCGAATTAATTTTATGTGTTGGTCATTATAAAACAGCATTTTTAAATGTCCGTAGCCTGGCGAACATGATCTGTAAACGGAGGAATAAAAGGCTGCTGTCAGGAGGACAAAAACAAAACAGTTATGGCCGCTGCAAAGAGACTGTCGGCTGGACGCTGCGCCTTCTAGAGGCTCCACGCGGCGGTTACAGGGAAATGTCTAGAAGGGATACAGCTGCGCATACTATTATTACAACAGTACCATAGCTATGCAACAGTACAGGGTAAAGTCTAGATTAGGATACAGCTGCGGATTTAAATTTTGTAACTCTGTACATTTAATATTTTTACATTACTGTGAGGGGGGTAGGTTTAGGGTTGGGGTAGACGTTAATAAAATATAATTGAATGGGTATTTTAATAATTAATATGAATAATATTCAGTATAATTACTGTTTTTACGTTATTGTGATAGTTGGGCTTAGGGTTGGTGTAGACGTTCATAAAAGGTGTCATTTAATAATTAATATAAATAAATTCTACAGTTTGCAGATGCACAGACCACCATAGGAAATATGCACACATCTAATAATGTAGCTATATGAACTAGGATGGATTTTTTTTGTTGTTGTTTTTCTTAAACTGTTTGTGATCTATTTTATTAAATGATATAGCAATTTAATTAAATCAAGAAATTGCAGATAAACAGGGCAAAAAGTATTTATCTACGCTCCCCTGGCTAAGAATTGCAAACACTTTTATATTACAATTTTTTTTAATGTTATATTAAAATAAGATATTTATAAATAAGCTATTAAATAAATATGCGCTACATATATACATGCTAATTTTTGGGTGAACTATTACTTTATTGTTATTTATTTATAAATTCATTATTATTATTTTATTTTTGTTATTGTTTTGTTTTAAATAAGAAACCAAAACTGCCACTAGGGAGCGGTAAATATTCATTTATTCATTCGATTCAAACGAACAGCTCTTTATATGAAAATCTTAGATTCATTCAGAAAGGTAAGGCTGCCGGGTAACAGCTCTTTTGAGAATTTATAGGTAATATTTCTTCGGCAAAACCAATATTATTGTGCGAGTTATCACCATGCGGTCAACTGTAATGAAATACGCATGTCTGTGCGCTGGTGTGTTAATTGCGTTCAATATTTAATAACGCCTTATTTTTTTACGTTAATATAAATTAACAAGCTAATTCAGCATCTATAAAAAGAACGTAATTGTATTAGATATAAAATATTAACCTGCTAAAATAACAGCGGCACATCTAAATTGAAAACGGCACCATTTTGATAGCTGGCTTGATTCCCTCACTAACGAAAATATCAGGATTAAGCTGCGGTCACACTGGACTTTTTCTCCCCATAGACTTACATTCATATGCACGCGAATGCGTCAGACCGGAAACGCAGGGTCATGCGTCGAGTTTCGCAGGTTGCTGCAGTGCAAAGTTCAAACTTGGTGAACTCTGACCTGCGAAATCACATCACTTGACTGCGTGAGACCAATCCAGGATCAAAACATGACCTCTCTGAACAGAAATATAAAACATGGAGCAATCGCTCGCTTTTTTAATGTCTAATCATCTTGTTTAATCCCACCCCTTTTCGCAGCGCTGTATGACAGAATTTTGCAAGCTCAAACTCTAGTGTGACTGCGACTTTAACCGTCACCACCAGGGCCGGATTAAGCCGTGGTCACACTGGACTTTTCTCCCCATAGACTTACATTCATACGCACGTGAATGCGTCAGACCGGAAACGCAAGGTCATGCGTCAGATTTCGCAGGTTGCTGCGGTGCAAAGTTCAAGCTTGGTGAACTCTGACCTGCCAAATCGCAACAGTTGACTGCGTGAGACCAATCCAGGATCAAAACATGACCTCTCTGAACAGAAATTTAAAACATGGAGCAATCGCTTGTTTAATCCTGCCCCTTTTCGCAGCGCCGTACTAGAGTTTGAGCTTGCGAAATTCTGTCGCACGGCGCTGCGAAATGGGGCGGGATTAAACAAGATGATTAGACATTAAAAAAGCGAGAGATTGCTTCATGTTTTAAATTTCTGTTCAGAGAGGTCATGTTTTGATCCTGGATTGGTCTCACGCAGTCAAGTGTTGCGATTTCGCAGGTCAGAGTTCACCAAGTTTGAACTTTGCACCGCAGCAACCTGCGAAATCTGACGCATGACCCTGCGTTTCCGGTCTGACGCATTCGCGTGTGTACGAATTAAAGTCTATGGAGGGAAAAGTCCAGTGTGACCGCGGCTTTAAGCCGCAGTCACACTGGAGTTTGAGCTTGCGAAATTCTGTCGTACGGCGCTGCGAAAAGGGGTGGTATTAAACAAGATGATTAGACATTTAAAAAAAACGAGCGATTTCTCCATGTTTTAAATTTCATTTCAGAGAGGTCATGTTTTGATCCTGGATTGGTCTCACGCATAGATATCATTAGATGTCGCCTACCCTGTTGTTGTCTATTGGAAGGAATGCGTCAATAGAGCCGCCATTTTAGTACATGGTAGCGCTCCTTTGAAATGAATGCGGGACCAAGGTGCAGTGGAGGACTGTGGCCATCCAGAGCCAGAGATAAACACATATACACATATATCTATGATCGGGAGTTTTCCCTGGTGGTCAGTATGCAATTTTTTTTTAATTACGAAAATTATAATTTTACATCACTATTTTTACATTAATGGATGAGTGATCGCACGTGCATTCCTGACAAAGAGTGTGTGTTTGTGTGTATGGAAATGTACTATCCTCCCTCCCTGTTACATTTGATCTAATCCGTGTCCTGTAACACCCCCCCCCCCCCCTCTCCTGCTTTCACTTCTCATTCTGACGGAGGGAGCTATTCATTGTGAATGAATCCCTGTTATGAACGACTCGTTCGCTTAGCTGACAATAATACAAGTTTCTGGCACCGCAGCGTCTCGTTGTCATATTTCTTTTGCACTGTTTGCTTTTTTTATTCAACAAAACTAGCATAAGCCTGGTATTTAGTGCGAGTTGGTGCTACTTTGCCTTATGGTGAATGCAGTAAGTGACTGTATTATCATCAATAACATTACTTGTTGAGCACAAAAGTTTGTAACATACAAAAACGTAAAAAACGAAATCTTACCTATGAAATGTTCTGCCTTTGTGCTTTGTTTTCTTTCTTTGCTCATTACTACACCCATACACAGCGCTAAAAGTCCAGCATCTTCACGTTGTCACACTGTTTTGACTAGTGCGGTTGAATGACATTTGTGCTGGGAGCACTGTACCAATGTGGCGGCGCTATTGACGCATGCTCAGGGTCCCTATGCGATATCTAGTGTATATATCTATGGGTCTCACGCAGTCAAGTGATGCGATTTCGCAGGTCAGCGTTCACCAAGCTTGAACTTTGCACTGCAGCAACCTGCGAAACTCGACGCATGACCCTGGGTTTCCGGTCAGACGCATTCGCGTGCATATGAATGGAAGTCTATGGGGAGTAAAGTCCAGTGTGACCGCGGCGTTAGGGTGGTCAGTTGTCCCAATTTTCCCAGGACAGTCCCTTATTTCGGCACTACCGCGAGAACCGTCCAGTCAAAGGTAGGCTAACCAAGCTTGTAGTGGAACAAAAAATTAAATTCAAACAGTCTTCATCATTGATACACTTGTACATGTAGTAACAGAAGCTGTGATAGGTGGAATCATGCTGAATAGACTCATGAGTCATGAGTCATGACTAGAGCGCTGTCTCGGCCACACGGCGATTACAGCTGGACTCAAACAGGCGTGCGCCCGCACAATCCTTCCATCACTCAATACAACCGAGACAATGTGCGAACGAATCAAATAGCCTACACGAGCAGTTATCAAAATATCTATCGTCGCGGACTATCTATCTCAAGTAAATACACTCGGTTATGCTTTACAGTCTAACTGAACCAGCTAGAAAGCAAACGTTTTTTTCTCATGAATGTTTACTTTGCCCCTTTTATGAAAACGACAATAATAATATTGAGCAATGAAATAACAGCGCTGACTTTCATCAGACATTATATTTGATGCAAAAAATATATAAATGAATAAAATTAGGATGCTAGACCACAAACTATTTTGGATATTAGTAGCATGGATATTAAAGATATTATATCATTAGGGATTCATAGTCAGCTAAAGTTCCAAAGAAACTTTTTAAAGGTAAACCCCTATTTAAAGTATTTATTATAAAGCACTAGTTTAGGAAGTATTGCAATTGTTGTTTTTTTGTTTTGTTGATTTTTGCAGCCTGTTTGAACTTTAAAGTTCATATTATGTCATTACTTAGTTTTGTATACTTGCAGGCCTATTTTAATAAAATAGAAATAATATACAATAATCAAATATAAATTAAATGATTTTCCCAGACATGGGTTGCGGCTGGAAAAACGTGCTAGATAAGTTGGCGGTTCATTCCGCTGTTGCGACCCCGGATTAATAAAAGGACTAAGCCGAAAAGAAAATGAATGAATGAAATAAAATGGTGTAAAATCTGATAATAATAATAATATTAATTAGTAAATTAATAATAATAATAATAATAACAATAATAACAACAACAACAAAAACAAAATTTTATATATATATATATATTCATTTTCTTTTCGGCTTAGTCCCTTTATTAATTCAGGGTTGCCACCGGAAACCGGAGCACCCGGAGGAAACCCACGCGAACCCAGGGAGAACATGCAAACTCCACACAGAAACACCAACTGACCCAGCCGAGGCTCGAACTAGCGACCTTCTTGCTGTGAGGCGACAGTACTACCTACTGTGCCACTGCGTTGCCTATATATATATACTTTTGTGAAGTAAAAAAAAATTAAAGGGGGCCCTTGGATTTGCTATAGCCCCAGGGCCCAATGTGTTCTTAATCCGGCCCTGGTCACCACAGCTCCAAAACCTCAGGTAAATGACAGATTTCAGGTAGAAAAGTTTCTGTTTATCCAACACATGTGCTAAATAAATCATATGGATTCATTTCACCCTGTGAGAGATTAAAACACGGCTCTAGTTTCTTATAGAGAACTATCAGACGCTCAGTAAACACCCTAATGCCATATTTACACTACAGAGGAGGCACAGAAGTCATTATACGGGGCTTAAATGCATTTACACAGCAATTATAACTGGATACTTTGAGACCAGTGGTTGAGATGATATGAGCAACCAATTATCAGCTTTAATTTAGCTTACTAGAAAAACAAAATCACTCCTCTTTATGGCCCCTTGATTTCTACATTTTATTTATCTGTGTTGGGTTTTAGTATTGTATTATCTCATAATTCCCTAATGTCGTAATTATAACATTGTATGTCTTGATATTAAATTTATGTTGTAATTTGTAGGGGAGAGTGGGGACTGTTGCAACAAAAATGATTCTTCCATTCAGTAATGAACTAGAGCAGGGGTGTCAAAGTCAATTCCTGGAGGGCCGGAGCCCTGCACAGTTTAGTTCCAGCCCTGCTTCAACACACCTATCTGTAGGTATCAAACAAGCCTAAAGCACTCAATTAGTTTGATCAGGTGTGTTTAATTGGGGTTGGAACTAAACTGCAGAGCTCCGGCCCTCCAGGAACTGGCTTTGACACATGTGAACTAGAGTGATGATATATAGCATATTCTCAGTTAGACCCTCCTTCAGTCTGAGAGAAATCAGCCATGTGACCATTCCTTCAGTATAAAACTCATTTTTAAATAAAAAAAAAAAAAAAAAGTTTTTTTTTTTTTTTAAATGTTTAGAACATTTCTGGTACTGTCTAATCTGTTTTCATGAAACATTATTTATTCATATAATTTAAATCAATGTTTTCTTAGCTTTAAATTGGTATAGCTATCAAGCGGAATTGTATCTCCCTATAGCCAGTTTAATCAGGATTGACAGAGAACTTGCTGTTGCAACTGTCCCCAATTACAAAACTCATTTAAAAGCTTGCAATGTACAATTTTAATCTAATCACAGTTTCAATGTAATTTAATTAGAAAAAATAAATTCTTTGATTAATTAATTAATTTCAAAGTGCAAATAAGTAGTTTAGTAAAGGTTCAGTTTAGATTTTCAGTAAAAAATATTTTTGTTCAGTTTTTTTTAGGCCTGATAATTGGTTGTTGCTTGTTCTTTTAATAATAGTCTGGATTTATATGGCCAATTTAATAAATGTACATTTAGTCTGTTTACCAAATTTTTTTTAATAAAATCCAACCTCATGTTTTAGATTTTTTTTATTATTACATTGTAATATATATTGCAACTGTCTCTATGGATTGTTGCATCCGTCCCCCTGCTCGGTTGCATCGTTTGACTAGTCTTTTTAAGTTTAAATTCTGCATATGATCATATGCATACATATTTTAGCAATGTGGGTGGGTGTCTGATAGATGTGGGTTTATTATATTAAAATTTTGGGTTTCTACAACAAAACTGTCTCTGAGAAACTGAAGGAAATGCAAAAGGTGTTGCAACTGTCCCCACTCTCCCCTACTATTAACATAAACATACTGTATTGACATCTGTGGAGTCTGTTTTCAGAATAATAAACAAATTAATAAAAATGGGTACTGTAAACTTATCTTTATAACTCAATATCTGTCTATATATTGTAATTCTACTTTTATATCTTGCAGTTTTGACTTTTCCCCTCCTCAGAGACTTTTCTAAGCCAGTGACTTTTTTTTTTACTACTGCATTTATAAATACATTCTTTACACATAAATTATAAATACCTATAAATTCTGGATTATATATTGCAATTATCTCACAGTTTGACTTTTCAATGGAAATCTCAAACAAAATTGTGACTTTAATTCTTACAGTATACCAATAAATCACAATTTTGGGTTAACATTACCTATTACTAACTTTATCTCTCATTGTGACTTCATTAGTTACAATTAAAGTAAATATATAAAATTTTTTGCTATACAGAGTTTGTCTGTGTTTAAGTTTTTTTATCAATTAAGTAATAAAATTCTGGATATATTTTCCTTTTTATAGTGCTAATACATTTATTTCTATTGCATGGTGAATGACAGTCATGTTTCCTCTGTACATATGAGCAAATCAGATTTTAATCAAAGCTTCTAAGAGATGACTGTACGTAAAGTACATTATATTTATGCATGTAAACTTTTTCTGATAATAGAGTCAGCATGACAGGATTTCTATTTACATTTCTTTACATATGTGTATGGAGGACGAAACCTACAAAAACAATAAATAAATGAGTAAACAAATCCTTAAATTTCTGCATAAATAAAGCAATAAATTAATAAATAAAAATATACAATAATCCACAAATTCCTGCAAAAAAAATCTACTTTCAGTTTAGCATTTTCTTATTTCCTCAACATTCATGTAATGTATGTAATTATTTATCTGCCCACGCTATTAATTATTTATGCATTTTTGTATATATTTATTTTAGTATTTTATTAATTTGTTTTATTTCTGCAGGAATTTCTGCATTTATTTACTCATTTATTTATTTGCGTATTTATTTATTTATTGTTTTTGCAGGTTTTGTCCTCCATATTTGTGATTAACATACAAAAGTAATGTTAAGCATTTTCAAAAAATCATAAATAAAGATCTCGCGTGGATCTCAAATGTTGTTTTACTCAATCATTTAATGCAAGACACTGCAGGAGAACAGGGTAAAAAAAACTAATAATAGTAATCTCCATACTTCCACAGTTGATTGATAACAATAAAAATGGCAGACATTTATTTTGCATTATAAGTTTTAAAATGTTGTTTGAATATGCAATTGATTATTTCAATAAAAAAGTGATAATTGCATACATTTTTAGAACAAAAATATGAACAATGAAATTTGATGACCTATTGAAATCAACATATTTTTTTGTTGATAAAATTTTGGGGATCTTTTTTTTCTTCAAGTTCTGCCAGAAATTTATTTATTTATTTATAAAAAAAAATTGAATTTTTGTAGAATAACATGTTGTATATAATCGGGTAAATTATGCAAAAACATATTCCTCTGTAAAAAAAAAAAAAAAAATTATAATAATAATCTTCAGAATACAGACATGGATAAAACGGTAAACTTTGTTGTATGTAAATGCTGCTGAAGTGGAGATATATGGCTCAGTACAGAGGAAGAAAAATCATTTTGAGAAATTGGCCTTTAAAAGTATGTATTGCAGTTGAAATCTACAGACACAAATTGATAATATAATAGACTTAAAAGCTTATTTGGAAGTTTCTTTTCCACTATGAGAAGACATGAAGCCTTTTTTGCCTGCAGTGTCTCGCCTTAATATACAGATTAAATTATTTACAGTATAATGCCAGTTTAAAATAAAACAATTAATAATAATAGTTAAACATATGATCATATACTAGGGCTGCACAATATATCAGATATACAGTATATGTGCAATGTTGAGTCCGAATTATAGTTGACCAGGAGTCATAGAACATAATTTGTAGAGTCACTGCAAAGTTGAACCATAATAAGTTTATCATTTGCATGTGTTTATGAGGCCTGTGACGTTTTTTAAAATGTTTTTATTTCACTCTCATTTCAAGAGAGTTTACATTTGGCACAAGAAATGATGATATTCGGAGGTGTAAAACTACCATTTTATTAAATTATTTATACAATGAAGTTATTTTACATTTGCACTACAAAAAAGGCTTTTCTTACTTAGAGTTTTTGTCTTGGTCCTAGATTAATTATCAAACCAAAAACAAGATTATTTAACTCACCCCATTGGCAGATTATTTGATTTATTACTAGGCCTACATGCAATCTGCACACACAGAAATCCGCAGATTTTTGACCCCATCGTTCAATCTATTTATTTACTCCTGTAAATATATATTGATTCATATTTATTTCAGTAATATTATTGAATATTATGAAAAGCGTTTGAATGGTTTATGTACAATACAGTTTAGGGTCATTCATTTTCATTCATCATTCATTCAATTTGGATTTAAAACTATAGGCCCACATGGAATCTGCATGCACTAAAATCCTCAGATTTTTCAGCCCATCGTTTAATCTGTTAATGCACTTCTGCAAATGTGTGTAAATATATTGATTCAGCGTCTATTTCTGTAATATTATTGAATAATATTTAAGCATTTGAATGACTTATTCACAATACAGTTGGTAAAACGTCTTCTTTATTTCATTCATTCATTTTCCTTCAGCTTAGTCCCTTATATATCAGGGGTCGCCACAGTGGAATAAACCTCCAACTATTCCTGCATATGTTTTACGCAGCGGATGCCCTTCCATCCGCAACCCAGTACTGGGAAAGTCTGCTTTAATGTATAAATGTAAAATGTAATGTCATTTAGTGGATATATTGTATGAAAGACTTACTTTGTTTACCAAACAAGTGGTTCTCTTTGCATTGTAAACCTTAAATAAAGCTTAAAAAGGGGTCACACTTTATTTTGGTGGTCCGTTTGTTGAATTTAGGTTACATTGCATCTACATGTCAACTAATTTTCATTAGAATATAAGTAGACTGTTATGGTTGGGTTAGGGTTAGTGAAAGTTTCTTACAGTCAGTTAAATGTCTGCTGAAGGAGCAGTATCAACAGATATTAAGCAGGCAGTCTACTAATACTCAAATGGACCATCAAAATAAAGTGTTACCTAAAAAGGTATTAGTTTTTTTATTTCATGTCTTAAGTTTTTAGTTACTATATACTCTCAAAATCATTCTGCAGATTTTGTAAAAAAAATTCTGCGCATAAATAGCAAAAAAATGTCTGCAAATTTTGTCTGGCCCTGCTTATTACTTCTGAACATTAAAAGAAAACTATATATTTAGTTGATTCAGGAATTTTTAGATATTTGAACTAGATGCGAGACAAAAACTTTAAGTAAAATACATTGTTTGGATCGTGATCGTCCAATTTTTGTACCTGAATATTGTTAGACTCTTCAGAATAATGTCAAATAGATCTACTCAAACCATCTGGTGAAACTGTATTTATATCGCAATATACAGTTGGAGTCAGAATTATTCGCCCTCCTGTTCATTTTTTTTTTCTTTTTCAAATATTTCCCAAATGATGTTTAGAGCAAGAAATTCTTGAAAGTATTTCCGATAATATTTTTTCTTCTGGTGAAAGTCTTATTTGTTTTATTTCAGTTTTAATTTTTTTAAAACCATTTCAAGGTCAATATTATTAGCCCCCTTAAACAATATTGTTTTTCAATTGTCTACAGAGCACGCATCATTGTACAGTGACATGCATGATTTGCGCTACATTCGTTCTTCCATGGCGGGGCGTCACAACAAAAGAAGCCAGTCCTCCACTACACCTTGGTTCCACATCCATTTCAAAGGAGCACTACCCTGTACGAAAATGGCAATTCTATTGACGCATTCCGTATAGGCGACATCTAATGTAAATATCTATGAGCTGGCTGACAGGCCTGTGCGATGCGTGAGGCCAGCAAACATGACGTAGCTTTCAGTTTTGATGAACACAGTTTCCATAATTATACTTTATAGATAAAGGTCTATGGCTCTGCATACAATGACTTTATCTTGCTGGAGTTGGCCGTTTCATCTTAGCCTACTTCAGGATGCATCAATGCTGTTCTGTAGGAGACATACCTGTTACATAAACGTACTAAATCGCACTTTAGCACATTTATTTAAGAGAGCACAAGAAAATCTGCGCGCAAGCAAAGAGATTTGCATACTCGTAATCAGAGTTTGGTATAGCGCGTTCCACAGTAATACATTACTGCAGTCTAATTAAATTTTTGAGGAACGCAGTAATGTAACAAATTACATTTTACATGTATGTCATTACAGTTACTAGAGTCAATGTAATTGCGTTACTTACGCTACAAATATATGATTAATAAGAAACAAATGCTTCTTTTAAATCACGTTGTGAGTTAATCAGTTAATAAGCACGCGCGTTTAAATTGCTGGAGAATGCGAGCTGAAATAGCAGCTGTCGAGAGCTTCTTCAAGTGGAAAACAGACATTACTTTGATTTCATTGAGCGTAAAAAATTAAATATTGTTGTGAATTTCAGTCTATGTTCAGTCTCTAAAGAACTATCGACTGCTTTTAACTCGACCAGCAACTTGTTCAAGCATTTGAACAGAAAGCTTTCTAAGACTATACTCATCATCAAGGAGAACACCAGAAACACTGCAGCCTAAACAGGCTAAATTGGATTTTTGTGCAGGATTGGGAGTGAAGATATCTTCTGAATGTGAAAAGAAGCATAGCTGCTTATGTGGCCGTTCACATATCGCGTCTTTTGCGTGCATATTGGGAGCACACAAACTGACCGATCAGCTTCATACTTTGTAAGGAATATACACATTTCGGTAGACTAACTACCTTAGACAAACACAGAACACTGCAGTGCGTTTTCATATTGATGTCAATGGTTACAGATATCCAGGTTTCTTCATGTCCTTCATTTGTGTTTAAAAAGAAAAAAATAAGACAAACGGGTTTGAAACAAATGATGAGAGAATTTTAAGTGTTGGCGAACTAACTTTAGCTCTTTTGAATATGTCAAGCTGCTGTGATCAACCTATTGTAATGTTTTTCAGTGAATATTAAATTACGGAAAGAGCTGCAGTTTATTTTGTAATTTCATAGGTATATTTTATATGTTTTAAAAGTAACTTTAAAGTAAAGTAATTAGTAATCTGATTACTTTTTACATGAAGTAATTAGTATTGTAATCAGATTACGATTTTCCAGTAGTAATCAGTTTGTAATCGGTTACTTTTTAAAAGTAACTTACCCAACACTGCTCGTATTACATGAATGCAACCTCGACTTGTAATACTGCGCTCACGACATTTGTCATTGAAATAGCGCCATAGGTAGTTGGAAGATCTGTGTTAAAGGCCTGCCACCACAGCTGGAAAAAATCAGGAAACACTGACTTGCCTAATTACTTTAACTTGCCTAATTAACCTAGTTAAGCCTTTAAATGTCACTTTAAGCTGTATAGAAGTGTCTTGAAAAATATCTAGTCAAATATTATTTACTGTCATCATGGCAAAGATAAAATAAATGAGTTATTAGAAATAAGTTATTGAAACTATTATGTTTAGAAATGTACTGAAAAAAATCTTCTCTCTGTTAAACAGAAATTGGGGGAAAATATATACGGGGGTCTAATAATTCTGACCTCAACTAAAAACCAAAATATTGCAATATCAGCTTTTTCCAATATCGTGCAGCCCTAATGTATACCAACTGATGTCTCAAATGTGTGTAACAATCATGGTGTGCTCATGGTGTCTTTGTTCTGTCAGGACAGCGAGGACACGGTGGATCTCTGTGAGGAAATGCTGCAGATCTCCATGTTGGTAAAGGAGCTGCCTGCGTCGCTGCTGCATTCTGGGTAGGAGGAGCTGGAGGAGATGATATTCTTCAGCCGGTGGAGAGCGATGATGAGGAGGGTGAGCAGGAACAGCAGCAGGCTGAGGAAGATGGAGATGTAGACGTAAACATTAGCAGTCCGTCCGTATGAGGCAGCAGCCGCTCCGGTGGACACAGACACTGTAGGGCTGAAGCGCAGGAAACTCTGGCTGTTCACTTCTGTAGCGTTGTTGAGCTCCTCCACCGAGCCGTCCATCCCAGACATCGCTGACCGCTTTGAGAATCTGCCAGGAAAGGTGGAAACAATTATTCCCTCTGTCTCTGGCATATTTTTTTTTAATATGTGAAGGCAAAATTATTAACCCTTACAATTATTAACCTTAACCCTATCGATAACCCCAACCCCAAGTGATGTTTAACAGAGCAAGCTAATTTTTCACAGTATTTTATATTTTATTTTTTATTATATATATAAGTTTCTATAAATTTCTATAAATTATATATGTAGACATTTTCTATCATATTTTTTAGGATAAGGGTCTAACAAATACTAATTGACCTAATTAGTACATCTGTGCAAATGATGACAAAAAAAAAAATTATGGATCAGTCCAGCAGTCAAATCAGACTTCATCAAATCAGACAAAATCAGTCTTAAAAAAAACCCACTAATATTTTAATCATTATTTTTAGTTGGGAATTCATTTTAAGTAAACACAGCTTTTCAAATAGCCTAGTGGTTAGTGCGTCGACATGTAGCACCCAGGCGACCCGAGCGGTGACCCGAGTTCGATTCCCAGCTCGAGGTCCTTTGCCAATCCTTCCCCTCTCTCTGCTCCCCATACTTTCCTGTCTGTAAATCTCCACTGTTCTATCAATAAAGGCAGTGGTGTAAAGTACTTGAGTAAATGGACTTCGTTACTTTACTTAAGTATTTTTGGCTACTTTGTACTTGTACTGAGTATCAAAAATATAAGCAACTTTTACTCTCTACTTGACTACATTTTTGATTGAATATATGTACTTTTTACTCCACTACATTTGAACAGATGCTTACCGTTACTCATTACATTGTGATTGTGCTCGACAAGTCGGCATCTTTATCAACCACGGCTAATTTGTTGGGCGGATGAGGCGATATCGCCATCTGCAGGGTGCTGAAGGTACTGTATGCTATTTATGGGCTAAATCACGTAAATGTGAATTAGCAGCTTGCCTAATACCAGGTGTTTAATTAGCGACATGGCTGCAGCCAGTGATGAAGCTGAAGCCGGCATATCAAGCAGTGCCAGCACTGATGATCATCCATGGCCTTATCTGAAAGAAATGTTTTCATTTGCCGATATACAGAATGGCTCTTACAGGATGCAGTGTCTACTTTGTTTGCCACGAACCACGAAAATAAGTACTTTTAAGAATTTATCTTCAAATTTAAAAAAACACATTGAGGTAAGAGTCTATTTAATGAGAATTTAGTCAAATTATGTCTGAATTTACAATGGTATTGTAAGTATAACGTTACCAAAAATGAATACAGTTACTGATATGGCAAAAACCACTGCGACATGACTATATTTTAGCTTAATTTTTTTTTTTGTGCAATGTGAATAAATGTATCACTGAAATTATACATTTTGCATCAAGTGCATTTAGCTGTGAGTTTGTGTTTTATTACATTCAATATGAGTAAAATACTTAAGTTCTTTTAAAATCGGATACTTTAATACTTTTACTCAAGTCTTATTTGAATTGGTGACTTGTAACTTGTAATGGAGTAATTTCTACAGTAAGGTATCTGTACTTTTACTCAAGTATGGTTTTCTTTACACCTGAATAAAGGTGAAAACCCCTATAAAAATAATTATTTAAAAATAATAATAAAAAATAAATGTAAAGATTGTGTTAAGATAAAAACGTGAAAGCAAGTTTTTAATTTTTTGATATAAGAAAAAGACAGCTAAAAAAATAAATAAGTACAAATACAAAGTGTGTATATGACTGTAAGACTTCCTAGTCCCATTGCTCAAATTGCTTAGGGCCCCCAAATAACTAAATCCGGCTCTGACAGTGGTCCCTCGCTATAATGCGGTTCAAATTTTGCGGCCTTTTTAGTGCAATTTGACATGCTTTCTATTTTACAATGCATTGTGTTCTACAGTTGAAGTCAGAATTATTAGCCCTCCTGAATTATTAGCCTCCCTGTTCATTTGTTTTCCCAATTTCTGTTTAACGGAGAGCAGATTTCTTCAGCACATTTATAAACATAATAGTTTTAATAACTCATTTCTAATAACTGATTTATTTTATCTTTGTCATGATGACAGTAAATAATAATTGACTAGATATTTTTCAAGACACTTCTATACAGCTTATAGTGACATTTAAAGGCTTAACTAGGTTAATAAGGTTAACTAGCCAGGTTAGGGTAATTAGGCAAGTTATTGTATAATGGTGGTTTGTTCTGTAGACTATCAAACAAAAATATAGGTTAAAGGAGCTAATAATTTTGACCTTAAAATGGTTTTTATTAATTTAAAAACTGCTTCTATTCTAGCTGAAATAAAACAAATAAAACTTTCTCCAGAAGAAAAAATATTATCAGACATACTGTGAAAATTTCCTTGCTCTGTTAAACATCATTTGGGAAATATTTAAAAAAAGAAAAAAAAATACAAAGGGGGTTTAATAATTCTGATTTCAACTGTACATCCTGATTAGTGCATCGTGCAGTACCGAATGCGTTCAGCTTGCCAAATTTACATTAATCTTCGATCGCTAGCAGTGTGACTCTGAAGTGCTGTACTGTATTGTTTGCAGGTTTTCTCCCCAACAAAAACCCCACAATGTCGACAAAACGTTCTGCAAAGGCAGCTGCGGTAGCACCCAAAAAGCAGAGGAAGATGCTAACCATCACACAAAAAGTTGAACTGTTCTGGACATGCTAAAGAAAGGTAGAAATTACTCAGCTATAGGGCACCATTGCGGAATAAATGAATCTTCAGTTCATCACATTCAGTTTTACAGCCTTAAAACATCTATAATAATTGTAAAAAATAAAGCTGACTACCTTGCAGATTTCGCCTAATGCGAATGTGAACTCCTGCGATTAAAGGTGCTGTATGTAAGTTTATGACTCTTCTAAAGCATAAAAATACCATAATATGTTTGCAGGTATTTAAGAAACATCCCAAGTGAACATACTTGTTTAACTGAAAAACAATGCTGAAGTCAGATATTCTGCTTTGAAAATGGTTTTTCCGAGCCGGAACGCTGTCTTTGTTTAGCCTGCAGAATGCCAGTTTAGCCAATTATAATTCAGCACTCCGGGTTGCCTTGTTGGAAAACAGCGTATTTCATTCATTCATTCAGAAAGGCTCTGAAAGCATGCGCCCGTGACCGAAATGGACAGTATCAGACGTCGAAATGAGACAGATTCAGTTCCACATGAGGTTATTACTTAGCAAATGATATAAACATTACGAACGTAAACATTAGGTGAGCAGATTACATTGTAATCTTGTGTCCTAACAACACGCAAACAGCAGTTTAGCTGTTTGCACCAGACGAAACATGACAGAAATGTAAATACAGCCATTCAGAAGCACAGAATATGCACTCACTCACAAAACGGTAAGGTTTAGAATCCATTCAAACTCACATTGTTAGGATTTAGCACTGAATAAAACACACGAGGCTTACCTGAGGTGCACTGTCATAGGTTTCACATGCTGAGCTGTGAGAAAATGAAACCGTTTCTAATATCTCAATTCGAGGTGTTGGTTAGAACTAAAACTCTTTTTAATATGGAAAATATTCCCTCTGTCGCGTGTCGTTGATTTTATTTAGAACACAGGTTTAAATCACTCGCTCCTGTACTCAATCTGGCATCCCACGTGTGCGTTTATTTTGATCTAGGAGTGCAATACCTAGTTCAACCACTGGGTGTCAAACTTACATACTGCACCTTTAATGAAGGACTACTGTAATTCTATTTTTTATAATCATACTTGATAAAAACAGTCTGCAGAAAGTAAACCCTTTGATTGACATTCTCCCTTTGTATGCATCATCAGAGGGGGAAAGCCCAACCCATTAGTGATGACCTCTTCCTGATTGGCATAAACAGCCCTGAGTGAGAAGCAGCTATCTGCCTTTAGAGTTTTCACTGGCTGAAGGTAATGTTAGTGACTAAGAGGATTATAAATGTGGAGTTTTAGGATGCACAAATGAACACTAGTCTCCATAAAACTTTCAGTTTTTCACAGAGATAACATAAATCATCTGCCGCTCATTTGAATTTAAAGCGACAGTCACCAAAACGACACAATTAGGATTAAAGTCTAAAAGGGGCAGTTTCAAACAGTTATAAAACATTATCTGTGGTGTAGTTTGAGCTGAAACGTCACATACACACTCTAGGGCAGTGGTGGGCAAACTTTTTAGACCGAGGGCCACATCAAGTTTTTCAAACCAAGTGAAAGGCCACATGTCAAATCCTTCAAAAAATAACTTTTATTTATAGTGGCAGTATGCATGGAGCATGTAATATCGGACAGAAACATGTCACATTAACACACATTTTTTAATAGTTATTATTGAGTCATATTTACAAGTCAAATTAATTTGTACTGCTATTTATATTTACTTATCAATCATCATAAAACAATAAAATAATCCCTTATAAAATATAATAATAATAATGTAATAATTTTTACAGTGGAGAATAGAAAAGATATTGTCTGATAGAAAAAATCTCATATTAACACATTAAAAATAATTTGAATGTTTGCATGAAACATGCCGACTTAAGTTGTAGTGTTAAAAAAACGCAATACTTTCTTGGCATATTAGACCTACCGCCTTCTATCCGATATTGGTTTTGTTGTCTATTCTTTCTTACACACACGACATTTAGAGTCAATTTTTCTTTTTTTTGCCTGACTCATTTTCAGTCATTAACGGTCCAGTGTATTTTAAAATCAGAGAGTGTGTTCTAATTTTACTGGTTGCGCTAACTGTACAGTGTGCAATACTGCCATCAAATGGCGTTCACTTGTATTGCATCATTAATTTACTAATTCTGAAACCAAACATTTACACAGAAGCAGCATTTTAAAAACTCCCCCCAAGGGCCGGATGAAAGAGTTTAGCGGGCCGCATATGGCCCACGGGCCGTAGTTTGCCCACCTCTGCTCTAGGGGCTTCAGAGACTTATTTTACATCTTGTAAAAAGGGGCATAATAGGTCCCCTTTAAATAATTCAATTGACCTTATTCTTCTCATGTGAGCGGGCGCAACCACTGTCATTAATTTGGCTGGAGACTTCCGGCTTCATTCACTTCCATTGATTTTTAGCTGTTGCAAACTGATATTTTCCTCTTATATTATTCTACTTTTTATATATAGGTCATGAACACTTGTTTGTAGGGCAAACAGTTTAATTGTTTTCTGCCGTTTATTATTCATAGTCATTTCTCCTACAGGCAACTGAATTGAAAGTTAAAATCTAAAACAATCGCAAAAACAAACACACTTCTGCATTGAAGAATAAGGTCAAAATTATTAACCCCCTTAAGAATTTTTTTTTCTTAATTGGTTACAAAACAAACAACTGTTGTCCAATGACTTGCCTATTTAACAATAATTTTATTGTTGTTATTATAAAAGTAATCATTTGTTGTATTATTATTAATTTTTTTAATACAATTTATATTCATTTAAAAATGTAAAATTATTGTTAATTGATTAAATATTTAATACATTTTAAATAACAACAAATATGAGTATTTAGTGGTTCTATTATAAAAAAAATTATATTACGATGAAATCGCATATAGGGCGACATGGTGGCTCAGTGGTTAGCACTGTCGCTTCACAGCAAGAAGGTCACTGGTTCGAGTCCCGGCTGGGTCAGTTGGCATTTCTGTGTGGAGTTTGCATGTTCTCCCCGTGTTGGCGTGGTTTCCTCCGGGTGCTCCGGTTTTCCCCACAGTCCAAAGACATGCTCTATAAGTGAATTGAATAAAATAAATTGTCTGTAGTGTATGTGTGTGAATGAGTGTGTATGGGTGTTTCCCAGTACCAGGTTGCAGCTGGAAGGGCATCCGCTGTGTAAAACATATGCTGGATAAGTTGGCGTTTCATTCCGCTGTGGCGACCCCTGATGAATAAAGGGACTAAGCCCAAGGAAAATGAATGAATGAATAAATATTTAATACATTTTAATACATAACCACAAATATGAGTATTTAGTGATTCTATTATAAAAAAAATATTATTAAATCGCATATAATAATATATAGCAATTTAAAAATATATACAATAGAGTTAATTTGTTTTGATCAAATTTATGCAAAAATAGGATTTGAATAATACATAATTTATTAGGTTTATTCAATTTAAAAAATGTTTATATATTTTCTAAATATATATTTTCTAGTTACATAATTATTATAATTAATTATTCACTCATTCATTTAATAAGCCAGTCATATTTTACGTCCCGCCACTAGAGTTCACAATCACTCGGCTGCCTGTTTTCCCCCTTCCTGCCCTCTGTCTTTGATGAATGTTGGATTTTTACAGTTCAGAAAAAAACAACAATAACAAGCAGAACACTTAAATACTTCAGATTCATTGTGGAGAGGATGATAATCACATTTAATTATGCTTTTTGTTTCCAGGCAACCTGCGCATGGATGGGTTTTTGAGCTGCTGCGGCTGTTGTGAGGCCACCGGTGGTCCATTAGGACTTTAAACTGGTCACAGAAGGTCAGCCTGTTGTTTACAAAGCCTCAATACTCACACCTCATGAATAATAGATCCACAGGCACCTGAATGTCACACAGTTTCCACATTTAAAGAGAACAGCATCGCCAGATAATTTGTTTGACTGCCTGTCGCTATTAGAAAAAAGGGTTTTTACAGAGCTGGTTTACTTGTGCAGGGTTTCCAGGGAATATCATGGAATATTAGAGGCTCGATTCCAGACATTGGAGTAGAATTAATTAATAATTACTATCAAAAGACCACGAATAGCCTAAAAAAAATTAAAACGAGATGCGTTAAAGAGCCCCTATTATACATTAAAAAGGTCATATTTTGGTTTTATGGGTCTCCAACAACAGGCTGATATGCATGCAAGGTCAAAAAACACTTTCATTCTCCTATAATATGCATTTATTTTTACCTAATTATCCCAGCGACTCCCATATGATTCGTTCAGCAATTCATTTGTTCCTAAACCCCTCCTTAGCGCGAAGCTAATCTGCGATGATTGGACCGATGACAGCCTATTGCGATTGATCGACAGCGTTCAGCTCGAGACAGAGTGAAATGCCCAGCGCGGTTTATTAACAAAATTGAAGTAGTCAGAGTGCATAGTGTAAGTGTGAGCATACCTGCAAACACTCCTGTTTTTCCCGGGAGTCTCCCGTATTTCAGACCCATCTCCAGCCACCCACCCATTTTGTTATTTATCCCGAAAACTCCCGTAAGTTCAACCACCCCCTTGGTCCTGAGCATTTTGGTACGGTCTGTGAAACCCCCGGGTCGCCAACATTGCTATAGGATCCGATCACAGCGGCCGCCCGAGACACACTTCATAGTAGTTACTAACACCACAGTACACAGTACCCGGTTCTCAACAGTGTAATCAGGGCCGGCGCGTTCATCTCACTTTCATCCGCGACACCCACCCCCTCCCTCCAGGTCCTCATTTTCATCCACTTTCATGGCCCTCTCTGTAAAAACCCAGCTAAAGTCATGTTTTTTTTGTGTGTGATTTGGTGTTTTTGACAGAAAATCATTCTACACAATGTAAAGAACATTCTGTGAAAATATAACCTTGATATCTTTAATATTGACAGAGTTTGGCCATGTCCAAGATTTGCTTCATGTCAGACTCTAGAAAAATATAATCTTTTTAAGAAAATCCAATATAAAGAATAGCTTATATTTAAAACTGCAACACCTCTAATCCATAATTATCCTGACTGTGCGACATGTCAAATTAAAGCTGAGGTTCTCCCATTTTCAGTGATATATGACATTTATGGGAAAATAAAATTTTGTAAAACAGGTCTTATTGTTATGATTGTATTTATCATGTTATAAAAGTAAATATAGTACTTTATCTCCAAACATTGATATTTAATCTATCATATACTGCAATAATATATCATTTAATGCAGTAGCATATTTTTGTCATTTTTATGACTTTGCGATTTTGATTTTCCTCGGAAATATATAATGTGACTTTAGCCAGGGTTTCACAGAGGGAGTCACATATTTAGAAGAAGAATTCTATTTTTCAACTAAAGAATGTTACATTTGTCAGACAATTGCACATGCTTAAGAAACAATGAATTGAGTTAGAAATTAGTGTTAATTAGTTTTAATATAACTACTTTTCTCTCTTTTTGCAGACTAATTCTGCTTGTTAACTAAAGAATGTTATGTTTATTTTTATATTATGCAAGAGATAGACAAATTGGGATCACATACAAATGGAAGAAAAAGAAGAAAAGAAAAAACAACAAAGAAAAGATGAAAAGACAAAACAAAAAACAACAACGAAACAGTCAGGTACTGGCAGTTGCGTGTGTTTGCTTGCTTGTGTGTGTGTGTGTGTGTGTGTGTGTGTGTGTGTGTGTGTGTGTGTGCGTGTGTGTGCGTGTGCGTGTGTGTGCGTGTGTGTGCGCGCGCATGTAAAGGTAACTAGGTGGACAGGTCAGAGTACATACATAAGAGAACAAAAAATTATATATACCGGGAGTGCAGAATTATTAGGCAAATGAGTATTTTGACCACATCATCCTCTTTATGCATGTTGTCTTACTCCAAGCTGTATAGGCTCGATAGCCTACTACCAATTAAGCATATTAGGTGATGTGCATCTCTGTAATGAGAAGGGGTGTGGTCTAATGACATCAACACCCTATATCAGGTGTGCATAATTATTAGGCAACTTCCTTTCCTTTGGCAAAATGGGTCAAAAGAAGGACTTGACAGGCTCCGAAAAGTCAAAAATAGTGAGATATCTTGCAAAGGGATGCAGCACTCCTAAAATTGCCAAGCTTCTGAAGCATGATCATCGAACAATCAAGCGTTTTATTCAAAATAGTCAACAGGGTCGCAAGAAGCGTCTGGAAAAACCAAGGCGCAAAATAAACTGCCCATGAACTGAGAAAAGTCAAGCGTGCAGCTGCCAAGATGCCACTTGCCACCAGTTTTGCCATATTTCAGAGCTGCAACATCACTGGAGTGCCCAAAAGCACAAGGTGTGCAATACTCAGAGAAATGGCAAAGGTAAAAAAGGCTGAAAAACGACCACCACTGAACAAGATAGACAAGCTGAAACGTCAAGACTGGGCCAAGAAATATCTCAAGACTGATTTTTCTAAGGTTTTATGGACTGATGAAATGAGAGTGAGTCTTGATTGGCCCGTGGCTGGATCGGTAAAGGGCAGAGAGCTCCAGTCCGACTCAGACGCCAGCAAGGTGAAGATGGAGTACTGGTTTGGGCTGGTATCATCAAAGATGAGCTTGTGGGGCCTTTTCGGGTTGAGGATGGAGTCAAGCTCAACTCCCAGTCCTACTGCCAGTTTCTGGAAGACACCTTCTTCAAGCAGTGGTACAGGAAGAAGTCTGCATCCTTCAAGAAAAACATGATTTTCATGCAGGGACAATGCTCCATCACATGCGTCCAAGTACTCCACAGCTTGGTTGGCAAGAAAGGGTCTAAAAGAAGAAAAACAATTGACATGGCTTCCTTGTTCACCTGATCTGAACCCCATAGAGAACCTGTGGTCCATCATCAAATGTGAGATTTACAAGGAGGGAAAACAGTACATCTCTCTGAACAGTGTCTGGGAGGCTGTGGTTGCTGCTGCACGCAATGTTGATGGATTCTGTCAGTGTTTTGATCTGTTCACCATGGATGGCAGGCTTTTGAGTGTCCTTGCAAAGAAAGGTGGCTATATTGGTCACTGATTTGTTTTTGTTTTGTTTTTGAATGTCATAAATGTATATTTGTGAATGTTGAGGTGTTATATTGGTTTCACTGGTGAAATATATAATTGAAATGGGTATATATTAGTTTTTTGTTAAGTTGCCTAAAAATTATGGACAGTAATAGTCACCTGCACACACAGATATCCTCCTAAAATAGCTAAAACTAAAAACTACTTTCAAAAATATTCAGCTTTGATATTAATGAGTTTTTTGGGTTCATTGAGAACATGGTTGTTCAATAATAAAATTAATCCTCAAAAATACAACCCACCTAATAATTCTGCACTCCCTGTATATATAGATGGTGTATCAGTAGTAGTCATTGTTGTAGTAGACAGTGTAGTAGCAGTTGTAGTAGTGGTGGAAGTAGATGTTGTTATGTTTAATATTAGGATGCTTAAATATGTTTTTTATAAAGCTAAAGGCATACTTGACTAAATTTAGAGAATGAAAGTTTAATTTCTATTAAGTCTGGTAATTAAATTTATTATTGAGCAAATTTTTCAACAGTAATTAGAAAAATCTTTTAAATGCAGCTTTAATATGTAAGCTTGTATTATTAATTACAGTAATTACAAGTAATTGTAAATATTATTAATTACTTTCTTAAATAACTTACCCAACACTGCCTTATCATTCAAAGTGATTTGTTTCAGTTCTTTTGAATGATATTTCCCCAAACTGGATGTGCAACACCTAATTTGAAAAGCAGGATAACTGGAATATGTGCTAATGCATGCGTTCATCTTTGAGTCTTTCATATTTTCAAGCTCATCTGGCTGGCGGTGGTGCACGATTCACGTATAGTTCTTCCCCTGAGACGAGCATAATTTAGCGGAGGTCACCTCAGCTGTTTCATTTCAATTCATAAGAGAGCATGTGTGCTTGTGCTCGAAGTGCATTAGTGTGCAAATGAGCTGCGCCATCACCAGCCCATTTCAGGCCACCGTGTCGCTTTATATTTGGAGCTCTTTCACGTACGCTCTTAATCACAGGATGATTCAAGATTGTATCATTTTAATGATTAAAGTTAATAGTAAGGCTTATTAATAAGGTCTCACTTGTTAAGGAACGTTTGACGACAGGTTGTTGAGTGGCACAGCATAAAGTGGTGTTTAAGTTATGGTTGCCACATTGTTCAGATGAATTATTTGAAATTCTACTAGGAGGCTGTTGAATGCTTGATTCTGATAGGCTGATGAACATTCTAAGCTATCCAATTATTTTTAGGGAGCCGCATTGATAAAGTAGTTCCAGGATGATTTTGAACGCATTACAGTTCCATATCCCTACGCTGAATGATTTCAGCTATTTCACAGATATAATTATTTAATGAGGTGTCACAGGGGGGACTAGGAACCAGTAAAGGGGGCCCCATAAGAAAAACTTTTTTTATATTTAATAGCCATAATCTCATCTGATTAAAGACAAAATAATTGAAATATGTCTGTTTTTGAAGATCACAAATGAAGAAGCAAACAAAAAAAAACTTGTTTACTATTCTACATCCTAAAATCAAAGTATCAGAAAAATTATTAAATCTCCACAGACTATTGCAAACTATTTAGGAAAGTGAGTGTGTCTTTAGGGTTAATCTTTAAAAAACAGCAAGCAAAAATTAAAAATGTAACATCGATTTCTATTTTAAGTGGTGCCGATGGGCAAAATCACTCTTCACCTATCTTTCAGCTGTGAAATTGACAGCACTCTAATCCAGCGGTTCTCAAACCAAGTCTTGCTGTACCAAAGCTCTGCACATTTTCTGCGCTTTTCTCATCGCTTCAGAGATTTGTTCCATTCGACCATAAGTGCCCTGTGAAGTGGACATCACAGGATTTTCTGCCATGATTCCAGTTCAAATGAAGTGTGTTCAATTCAAAGGGTATAAAACTATGCGAGATGTGACTTGTATGCAAATTTGATGATTGCAGGTAAATAACCCTTCACACTTCTGTAATGAGTTTCATATGAAGCACTGCAAACAGTGTCCTGTGTGCACGGGGTAAAGAGGAGTGAACATTATGTAGGGAACATGTTAATCTGCACATGGTTCCTTCTTGGTGTTAGGGTGCACTCACACTACACTATCTGAACCGTGCCCGGGTGTGTTTCCTTGTTCGTTTGACAAGTGTGAGTGCTCCAAATCTTGCCCAGGTGCAGTTCAGTTGGCCGACCCTGGCCCGGTTGGAAGAGGTGTGCCAGAGTGCGGTTCGCTTAGGCTTTTGGCGCGCCTGAGCCTGAAACTGAAGACTTTACTTTTAAGGGACTGTTTCATATGGATTATCAAACCTCCTAATACGTGCAGCACAATGACTGTTATGATAATTTATGAGCGTAAAAAATTGGTGGATCTGTTCCACACAGTATTTGACTGTGTCACTGCATCCCAAACGACTAAAAATAATACAAAATGATATACCTTAAGCAATGTCCACTGTGCTGAGCGAGAGTGATTTTCTTCCTGGTAAACTGAACAGTCGTATCACCGATGATGTAAGCGTGGACCAGGGCGGAAGGTAAAAAATGCAGTGTGAGTGCTAGGCATGGGCCGGTATAAGATTCTGACGGTACGATAACCTTGGATAAAAATATCACGGTTTCACGGTATTGATTACTACTTTAAAATATATCTTTTTAAATGAACACAATATATTTTATTTGAGAAACATTTAAAATATTTTGAAACAGTAAACACCACAGCAGGCACAGGATTTCAACATGATGTCAGATTGATGTTGTACCCCAACGTTGAGGGGACGTTGCATTTTGTTTGGAATTGAAAATCGGGTTGACATCAGAACCCAACGTCAGGCCGACGTCAATGTCCAACATCCAACCTAAAAATCAACCAAATATCAAAGTCTAATGATGTTACAGCTTGACGTTGTGTAAACGTTACCACTATGACGTCTATCAGATGTTGGATTTTGGTTGCCATACCTGATGAATAAATGTCAGTATTTGACGTCAATATGAGGTTGGTTTAAGATGTTGGATTTTGGTCACTTTCCAACAAAGTTTAAAATCAATCAAATACCAACGTCACTTGACGTCTAATTAACGTTGTCCTTAGACGCTGGCTAGACATTGAATTTTGGTCACCTGACGTCATGACCTACATCTAACCTAATATTAACGCATTGTGATGTGTGCCTGCTGGGATGTCAGGCAAAATAATTCTAAATCATTGAATAAATCATTCTGCTGTCTTCATTTGCTTCAAAAACACAGATTTCTGTCAAATTGAAAAGAAAATCTTTGGATATATTTTCTGCTGGAGATACTGTTGTCCTAAAAACGTAAATAAAAGATCTTACACATACCTTAGGAATGGTATAGCAGAAAATTTTGGCGGTTTTAAAACCTTGACTTTTCCAAACAGTGGTATACTTTGAACACGGTTATCATCCCATGTCTAGTGAGTGCAGGCCGTCGGGGGAGAGTGGAGGGGGGACAAGTGCGCTTCAGCACGGTTCAAGGCAACTGTACCTAGTGTGAGCACGCCCTTAGAAAAGAGACATAATGCAAAATACGGTGGTACACCAGGACCTGGTTTGAGAACTGCTGCACTCACGCAATGGTGTTTAAAATGTCTCTATGTGTGAGATATTAAATGCACCTGAATTGCTCCAACACCACCGCAGCTGTTTTACATCCTGGCCCCTGGCACACAACTATCAAAAATCAAGTCATTAAAAAGGGTTTGAATGAGATGCCAGTTCTGCATGTAGGAACTGTTTGAGGACAAAAACTTACAACTTGCACAATACTTTGTATCACCCTCAGAAAACTTTTAGTGTAGTGCTGCATGCGTGAAGTCCTCTAACACATCTTAAATATATATCTATATATGTACAGCTTTTGACATAGTAAACATTGACATTAAACATTGTCTTGATATAGAATTTTGCCTTCACTGCAGATGATGTAAATCTTCAGTTTTATCACATCTCGGAGGTGATCTGCTGGATTGAGATGGGTGACTATAGAGTCATTTGAGTATAGTGAACTTGCTGTTATGTTCAAGAAACCAAATTCTGACCCTACCATCTGAATCTCACTGCAGACATCAGAACTCTTCAAACCAGTCAACCTTTTTTCAATCTTTTGTTGACCAGTTTTGCTGATCCAGTGTAAATTCTTGCCTCAGTTTTTTTGTTCTCAGCTGACAGTAGTGTCTTCTTCTTTCAATTCAATTCATCTTTCTTTCTATAGCAAGTTTTACAATGTAGATTGTGTCAAAGCAGCTTCACATAGAAGATTATAGTGAAGTGAAACAGTGTCAGTTCAGTTTTCAGTGTTGAAGTTCAGTTTAGCTCAGTTCAGTGTGGTTTAATATTCACTGCTGAGAGTTCAAACACTGAAGAGCAAATCCATCGATGCGCAGCTCCAGGTCCCGAACCATGCAAGCCAGTGGCGACAGCGGCGAGCAAAAAACTTCACCAATTGGCGAAAGTGAAGAATTAAAAAACCTCGAGAGAAACCAGGCTCAGTTGGGCACGACCATTCCTCCTATGGCCAAACGTCTTGTGCAGAGCTGCAGTCTAGGCGCCAGAGGCTGAAGAACGCTGGACATCCTTCGTGGAGAAGCTGCAGGTGGGAGAGGTCACCGGCTGGTGTACAGGCTGTCCCTTCAGGATCAATGCGAGGACTCTTCTGTCACTGGGGTCTTACAGGGATCAGTCTCATGCTCTCCACTCCTCCATAACCACAACACAGCAGCTGCTCAGAATACGGCCTGGTCCAGAACGATGAGTGTCCATCTTAAAGAAAATGTAGGTCCGAGTAGGTCAACAGATTAGCCAACGGGATTAAGGTCTGTCATTCTGGTCTTTGCAGAATATAAGTCTTGCGCTTTCGACTCATCAAAGACTATAACAGCAATCTGCTCTGGATATGGGCTGGATCCACAATTATGTGAACCTCAGGATGAGGAGAAACAGACGGACTAACATAAGCATAGATTCTATTCAAAATACAGGGTGGGCCATTTATATGGATACACCTTAATAAAGTGGGAATGGTTTCCTGAATACAGTTTCCTGAAAAGTGGATTGGTTGTCTTGGGCCAGTTGAATGGCCACCAAGATCTCCCAATCTGACCCCCTTAGACTTTTATCTTTGGGGTCATCTGAAGGCAATGTAATTTATGTAATATGTCTATGTAATTTATTAAGGTGTATCCATATAAATGGCCCACCCTGTACAGTGTGAATTGGGAAGTGTTCCCAGCTTCTTTGTCTTTTTCTTCTGCTGCTGCTGTAGCTCATCTGCTTCAAGGTTTGATGTGTTGTGTGTTCAGACATACTCTTCTGCAGACCTCGGTTTCTTTTTGACTTTTTTTTTTTGGTGCTTTTTTTTATCAGCTCAAACCAGTCTACTTATTCTCTTCTGACCTCTGGCATCAAAAGGCAGTTTGGCCCACAAAAAAGCCTCTCGTTTTCTGTAAACCCTAGAGATGATTGTGCATGAAAATACCAGTAGATCAACAGTTTCTAAAATTCTCAGACCAGCCTGTCTGGCACAAACAACCATGCAACTTTCAGAGTCACTTAAATCACCTTTCTTCCTCACTCTGATTCTCAGCTTGAACTTCAGCAGATCATCTCGACTACGTCTACATGCCTAAAGCAAGAGTATCTGATTGAATACCTCTGGTCAGAGCAACAGTGTAACATTTCTCACAGTATTTGTTTTCAAGAAGACAATTGGACACATATGCTGAACACAACAATGCTGTGGTTCACCTCTGAACATAATGCTTGCTATTTGTTTGTTCTTTGCATATTTCAGTCCCCGAAACTTTATTGCTAGGGATGAGAGTCGTCTGAGCCACAGCAGGCCTAGAGAGCCTGTGGTTCTAGACACTCATAAAGGGTCATGATTTATAACCACATCCTCTTTCTTTGAGTTGTGAGATGCATTCGTCTGCTAGAAAACGGCAACAAAAAAGAAAATCACACTTATTTCCCTCAGTCAACTTTAACGTTCCCCCCTGCCGGCTTTTCAATTTATGAGTGAGATGTGAATCCCTGTGGCAATACAAATCATTCAGTGCCTCTTGCCTGCAATTCCAGGAGAAGTTCAGCGGGTCATTCCGGTGTGCTGCTTTAATCTCTGTTTATGGATTTCGTTTAGGGGAAGGAGAATGTGGCCATTAAGAAAATGACTCAAACGTGAAGCTCCACTGAGGATGTCAATGGACGAGGTGAGTCACACACACACACACACACACACACACACACACACACACACACACACACACACACACACACACACACACACACACACACACACACACACACACAGAGGCATGGAGAAAAAGACTGAAATGTTTGTTCTATACAGACTTAATGAGGCTTTTAAGTTAGTTTGAATATTAGTTTTTAAAATTTTTATTAAATACTTTAAAATAAATAATTCAAATAAAATTTCTTTTTTTCTGAGTAATGAAATGAAAAAGAAAGCCGATGAAATTAACTGATAAAAAGAATACATTAGTAAAGAGAATTCTGATTTAAATCCGTACAGATGTTTGTATATTCTGTGGAATTCCATTTTTTAAATTCTTATTAAATAGCATCTTTCACATGTTTTTTTCAGAGTAATGAATTCTGATAATATTGATTGATAAAATAGAATTCTGATATTCCGTTTGAATATTTGAACATTCCATGAAATTCCATTTCTTTTCAAAATTCTAATTAAATTACAACTTTCCTCTATTTTTAGTAATTAAATTTAGCCATAAAGAGAATTCTGATATTGACTGATAAACAGAATTTATTGATGAAGAGTATTGGAAGTTAAGCCTGTTTGAATATTTGTACATTCCATGGGATAATAAAAAAAAATTATAATTAAAAACAACTTTCATCTTTTTGTCTTAGTTATGAAATGCATCAATAAACAGAATACAGATAATATTGATTAATAAATAAAATGCATTGATAAAAAGAACACTGATTTAAAATTTTTTTTTTCGCATTTCATGATAGAATTATATTTTTTCAAATTCAAATTAAATACCACTAGTTTTTATGTTTTTTTTTTCCTTTAAGTAAAAAAATAAAAAAGATTGCTGAAATTATTAATTGATAAATAGAATTCTGATTTAAGTCAGCTTAAATATTTGAACATTCCATGGAATTCCATATATTGTTTTTTAAATTAAAATGTAATTTTAGTTTATTTTTCCAGAGTAATGAAATGTAGTTATGAAGAGTATTCTGATACTGACTGAGAAACAGAATTTATCTCTTATTATGTGAAGTGAATTAGCAGTTAAGTCTGTTTGAATATTTTAACATTTCATGGGATAATAAAAAAATAATTCTAATTAAAAACAACTTTCATCTTTTTTTCTGAGTTATAAAATGCATCAATAAACAGAATACAGATCATTTTATAGATAAATAGAATGTATTGATAAAAAGAACACTGATTTAAATTAGTTTTTTAATTTCATAAAATATTATTTTTTTATTAAATACAACATATGTTTTGCTTTTTTTCTAAGTAATAAATAAAAAATAATGCTGAAATTTTTAATTGATAAATATAATTCTGATTAAATTTAAAATTTAATTTTAGTCTATTTTTTCAGAGTAATGAAATTCTGATATTGATGAAGAGAATTCGAAGTTAAGTCTGTTTGAATATTTAAACATTCCATGGGATAATAAAAAAGTATATAAAAATTATAATTAAACTTTAAATTTCATCTTGCACAGATTGATAAATAGAATGCATTGATAAAAATAAATCCCACTAATTTGAAATTTTCTCTAAGTAATGACATAAAAAGATTGTTGAAATTATTAATTGCTAAAATTCTGATTTAAGGAATTTTTTATGGAATTCCGTTTTCCAAATTTTTATCCATTTTTTAGAGTAATAAAACACATTCATAAACAGAATTGTGATAACACTGATTGATAAATAGAACTCATTAATAAAGCATTCTGATTTAAGATCGTTTTGAATATTTGAACAGTCCATGGAATTACATTTTTTAAAATTCACATTAAATACCAAATTTCATCAATTTTTTTTCAGAGTATTGCAATGCAGTCATAGATAATAAATAGAATAAATAAACAAATAAAATAAATGCATTGATAAATAGATCACTGATTTAAGTCAGTTATTCACATTTGATGATAGAATTCTATTTTTTTAAATTCAAGTTAAAGACCACTATAATTTTCATTTTTTTTCTAAGTAATTAAATAAAAAGAAAATTACACGGAATTCCATTTTTTAAAAAGTAATTTTTAATATATAACAACGTTCATCTATTTTTTTCACAGTAATAAAACATTCATAAACAGAATTCCGATAACACTTATTAATAAATAGAATTTATTAAATAGATTATTAAATAGAATTGGTATTTAATACAGATTTGAATATTTGTACATTCCATTCAATTACATTTTTAAAATTGGATTTAAATATAACTTTCGTCTTTTTTTTTTTTCAGAGTAATGCAATGCACAGGCAAATATAATAAATGAATAGAATACGCTGATAAAGAGAAGTCCGTTTTAAGTCAGTTGTTCACATTTCTTGATAGAATTATATTTTTTCAAATTAAAACCCATAGATTTTTTTAAAGTAATGAAATAAAAAAGAATGAACAAATTCCATGGAATTCCATTTTTTTAAGTATTCTAATTATATAACAACTTAATTTTTTGCAGAGTAATAATAAGCATACATGGACAGAATCGAATAATAAAGAGAATTCCGATTTAAGAATATTCCATGGAATTCCATTTTTTAAAATTCAAATTAAATACCAACCTTCGTCTATTTTTTTTTTAAGAGTAATGCAATGCAGCTATAAAGATAAAGGAAATTCTGATCCTGTTTATTAATAAAAAGAATGCATTGATGACACTGATTTAAATAGAGAACACTGATTTACATCTATTTCAATATTTAACATTCAGTTTAAAAAATCTGCTTAATTACCAACAAACTGCAAAAAAAAAAAAAAGATTTCTTATATATTTTGTCTTGTTTCTAGTCCAAATACTAAATAGCATTTTTCTAGACAAGCAAAAAATACTGTCTTGTTTTAAGAAATAATATGCCAAAACTAAGTGAGTTTGTCCTTAAATCAACCAAATGAATCTGCCAATAGGGTAAGCAAAATAATCCAGTTTTTCCTTTTGACATACGATAATTTAACTTATTTAACTACCTATTGGCAGATTATTAAGCTTGTTTTAAGGAAAAACTCACTTCATTTTGACATTATTTCTTAAAGCAATTAAGACAATATGTTTTGCTTGTCTAGAGACAATTTTTTTTTTATTTATTTCTTACTAGAAACAAGATAAAAAATCAAAGTAAAGCATTTATTTGCAGTGCAACTTTCATCTTTTTCCACGAGTAATGAAATGCATTGATCAAAAAAAAAAAAAAACACACTGACCTTTCTGGTGCAAAAAAACAAACGTGTTAAATCCCACAGCTCTCCATGACACTCATCTCATAGTCCCAGACTGAATTTCTCCCGGGATTCCTCAAGCTGTTCTTGTATTTGCTCTAGAAGCTGCGTATACGAGATCGCGTTTGCTCTGCTTCTCAACACTGAGCTAGAGATCCACTGTCCAGCTGTTGTACTCTCAATTCCCCCTCCCTCTCCCTTTCATTCCTATCATCTCTCTCTCTCTCTCTTTCTTGTTCCCTCCGTCTCATTTCCATTGACGTCTTCTCGGTTTCTTTAGCAGCTGATTTATGTTTCAATTAAAGACGAAAAAAGATGTCTCGCATAACTCACCAGAAAGGATGATAGCATCGTTCTGGCTTTAACTGCGGTAATTGGGGTTTGATTATCTCGGTGATATTACTCAGCTCAGCAGCTCGGATTCATTGACAGGCTTCGGGTCTGTCTCGTCTTTTCCCATGATGGTGCGCTCAGTCGCTCATATCTGACAAAACTAATCAACATCTCGAGGCCTCTCATGTTAGTCGTCTTTGTGATGTTACTCTTCAGATGTGATGAACACTCGACGAGACCTTTAGCCATGGACACATCATGGGCTCATATATTTATTACAATAAATCTGATTCTGATTTGTGAATGAATGATTTAGGCTAGCGTAGCGCAATATATCGTTGAAGCATCGATATCGCAATGTGTGTATCAGGAATAGTCACATGGCAGGAGTATGATATTGTAGTTGAACAGGATCCACAGTTCTAACCATACATGATTTGTATTTGAGTCATTGCAAATTTGAACCATAAATTGCTCAATAAGTTTATCATCTGCATGTGTTTAAACCCAGGCTCATTCTGAAAACGTATTCCTATATACATTTTTGGAGAGCACCAAATACGTTCCAGGAGCTCTACGTTGTTTGCAGTTTTTGTTTACGCAAATCCACCAGAGGCTTCTGTGTACGCTTTTTGATATCTCAGATTTCTCTCACGAGTAACATTCGCACCTGCTCTTCTTGCGTAAATCCACCAGAGACTGACTGACTGACTGACCGACCGATACCCCCACTGACCCCCTTCCCTAAACCCAACCAACAGTGTTTTGGAAAGCAATCCAGAAAAAGAAAAGCCCCCTGATTTTTGCCATGTTTTCAGATTTTACCACATTCTCACCCTGTTATTTACTTGTTTATTTTATTTTTTGGTTTCTGTATTTGTCTTACCTGCTTTCTGGACCTGTTCTTAGCTGGACTCGAACACCGTCGTCGCGGTCAGCTCCTCTCAGCGTCTCAAGTCCTTCGACGTATGTTGTGAGACACTGGACAAACTGGTAACAGCGGGATAGCTGTCCATATGGAGGTGAGCTGGTAAATGCGAAAAGGAATGGCATCATACCGCGCCATAGCGTTCATTTTAAAGACAAAATGCAGCCATGCGTACTTCTGGCTACATAATTCACGATCTCCAGAAATGTATATACGTTTTCAGAATGAGCCTATGTTGGTTTTTAAGGCATGTAACTGTGTGAGCATTTCAAGCCACTTTAAATAATTTAGGCACAAGAAATAATGTGTGTAACTTTAAGAAAGTACAATGTACAATGAAGATACACTATGCAGTGTAATTTTACATTTGATTGTTCAATTTGGGCCTGAATCCTTCTAGACTCCCAGACAACCATAAATTAGGGTTTGTTTCATTTGAATCTTTGCTCTAAATGAACACCCCTTCAGGTAAAGTGTTACCCATTTGTCCATATTTTAAGCAGAAAGTCATCTTATTCTGATTTATTTTAAGGAAATTCTGAAGTAAATGTATATGAATGTTTAGATGTTCTATATATACTGTAGATAGTTATTTATTTATATATTTTATTTTATTAATTTTTTATATTAACAGATTGAACACAACAAAGTTAAATGTAACCAAACTGAACTAAATTACTTGGACTTGGAGGTTTTCATGGATTCTTCATTTAACCATTGATGCTAATGAGGAACCTTAATTATTAAATTGTTAAAAATGAAAATTTGCTGTTAGTTTAATCACCTTTAGGCCACGATTTAGGTGATTGTTTTTCCCCTTACAGAACGTTAAGGAAGATTTTTAGCTCTTAGGCGATTCAGTCAATGGTTACCATTCCCCTGAGAGCAAAATGAAATTAATACTCAAGGCTCCTGATGACACTTTGATATCTTATGAAGTAAAATGATCAGTCTGTGAAAGAAATTGAACATTATTAACAACAATAATGTTCAATTTCTTGGATGGCCTGAGGGTGAGTACATTAACTGCAAATTTACATGTTTGCCTGCACTTTCCCTTTAAGCGTGCATGTCAGCCAGATGTTACATTTGAACATATTCTTCAGGTTGTAGAGTCAGTTCTTACTTTATATATGAAAGATTAAAAGGCAAAATCAAAAATGCACTGTCCACTCTTGGTTATACAGAGTGAAGTGAGTTAAAGAGAATGATTAGCCCTCCTGTGAATTCTTTTTTCTTTTTCAAGTATTTCGATGATTAACAGAGCAAGGAATTTTTCACAGTATTTCCTATAATATTTTTTCTTCTGGAGAAAGTCTTATTTGTTTTATTTCGGCTAGAATTAGAATTTTTAAAAAGCCATTTTAAGGTCAATATTATTAGCCCCCTTAAGCAGTTTTTAGATTATCTACAGAACAAGTCATCGTTATACAGTGACTTGTTACCCTTACTTGCCTAATTAGTTAAGCTCCTAAATATTACTTTAAGCTGAATACTGGTATCTTGAAAAATATCTAGTCAAATATTATCTACTGTCATCATGACAAAGATAAAATAAATCAATTATTAGAAATGAGTTATTAAAACTATTATGATTAGAAATGTGTTTCTAAAAAAATCTTCTTTACGTTAAACAGAAATTGGGGAAAATAATATACAGGGGGGCTAATAATTTTACCCTCAACTGTATCAACAAATCTTTTCACAAAATAGCTCAGTGATGTCTATGACTGATCATCTCTTTGTTATCTCACTAACTGAATTTGTGTCACGTCTGTCTGTCCACAGAGAATCTGGCGGGGACTGGCATATGGATGGAGCTTCAGACGCAAGCGGTGGGGCAGAGCTATGCATGTCAATAGGACAGAGGCGTCTCTTCTCCTGGGACAGTCTTATCTCTTCCGCTCGCTGCACTGAAGACACGGAGCACAGATAATAGATGGGTGCTAAGCGGAGCATGACTGTCTGCCGCAGCTCCCTGTCGCTATCGGTTTGTATCTTCGATGGGAATTGTGTTTTGGTAATAACGAATTTTGCGTTCTTGATCATTGATCTTCATTGATCCATTTTGATCTCTGTGTCTCTTAAAGGGATAGTTCATTCAAAAAAATAATAATGAAATATTGTCATCATTTATTTACCAGCTCGTTGTTCCAAACCTGTCAGAACGGATTTGTCTGCGCACAGAAGGTCATGGCGGTATACAGAGTATTGATCTTCATTGAAAGTAAATTGTGAAAAATGTTGTGATGGTGTAAATGAGAAAACCACATGATGAATGTGCAAGCAGCTAGTCAACAAACTGAGGTAAGAAATAATATATCATACATATAAAAATACAGTCAAGCCCAAAATTATTCATACAAATGTACTTTTTTTTTTTTTGGACTGGAAATGACACAGGCTTCTCCCAAAGATAATAAGATGATGTACAAGAGACATCATTGTGGGGGAAAAAAAAAAACATTTCTCAGGTTTATTGACATTTGAACAAAAACTCAATCCTTTCATTTATTTGTACTTCGGCTTAGTCCCTTATTCATCAGGGGTTACCACCACAGCGGAATGAACCGCCAACTATTCCGGCATATGTTTTACAAACCCAGGCTCATTCTGAAAATGTACTGCTATACAAGTCATTATTATTATTATTAATATGAAATATTTTGGCGACGCGGTGGAGCAGTAGGTAGTTCAGCAAGAAGGTCGCTGGTTCGGGCCTCGACTGGGTCAGTTGGCATTTCTGTGTGGAGTTTGCATGTTCTCCCCGCATTCGCATGGGTTTCCTCAGAGTGCTCTGGTTTCCCCCACAACTCCAAAGAGATGCGCTATAGCAAAGTCCCTTTAAGGCAAGTCATTTCACTCGGCGGCCATCTTTGAAACACCTCTCGAGCAGTATGCTTGGGCATTCTGTCTGAATGGGGAAACATCAAATTCTCCAAGACTACTTGCCAAGCTTACGAATACATTTCATATTATGAATAACCAATAAAATTAAACAACTGTCTATTTAGTTTCATTTCTAAATGTTCGTATCACAAAATCTGCAGAAACTCACGTCTGGTCTGAGCCCCTCCTCCGGAGAATTGTCATTCTATATCGAGCGATCGCTGATTGGCTCCTGTACTAGAAGGCGGGGCTTCATTCGCCATATTGACAGTTACACTTTTCCCTATTCAAAAGTATATGAGTGACACGTCTTGTGTATTCTATAGTCTTTGGCTGCGAAACCGCCTATTACTCAGTAGGTACTGCGTTTGAATTTAAACGTATTACTCGGCTGTTAGAAAAGTACGTTCTATACAGTACGAATGGAAGAAGTATGAATGGAATTCGGACGTACTACATCCGTCATTTTGTCATGGTCACGTGACCTACCTGCGTCAGTTGCGTTCTTGCGTTACTTCCATTCATGAATTCTCTCGCGGGGCATCATGGGATAGCGCAGCGTGCATGGGATGCGCACTTTAGAATCTCGCCGGAAGAAGTAAGTCATCTGGGTACTTCTCGCATACTGATTTTTGAATTCTATGAATTCGGACATACTACTCGGCTCGCATACTGATTTTAGCGTACTGTATAGTAGGGAAGGATGCGGTTTCGGACGCAGCCTTTGGCTATAGACCTTTTTCTTAGAACGCAAAATTGCCCATAATGCTTTGTGTGTATGCGCAAGGAGAATGCTAAGAACTTCTGGTCGGCAGCTGATGCGTGTAAACGGTCACGTTTGGACAGCTTTGAAATGATAGTTTTAACCTATTTTACCTGCTTTTATCATCTTTGAACTAATACTGTTGTCGATCAGCGCCACATCCTGGACTGATCATTTAAAAAAAATGTGATCTAATAGGATGGAAAACAACTGCTGTGAGGCATTTTCCCTTCGTTGTCAGACGGCATCTTGTGCCATTTAAATAAAGCCTCGTCATCGCTAAAGTCAACAGTTTCTCTTTCTTTCAAATATATAACCAATCCAAACAAATATAGTTCACCAAAATGTTTGATACACACACGTAGCCTGCTGTACTGTCCCACTAACACACTGATTTAATAACTGTGACAAAGTGAAAATAAAGTGACGTTTTGAAATGACAGAAAAACACAAACAGTGGTAAATACAACACACTAAATGAAACATAAACGGCTCGCGATTAGAATCAACATGCAAATTAGCCAGCAGAGTATCAGTAACAGACTTTTATTGGTCAATTTTATAAATTGCATGACTTACACACATGTTAAGTTTCATCCCAGGAATCTAGTTTGCTCTTTGATGCAGTGAAGTATTGCGTGCATGCGTGCGTGCGTGTGTTGAAGAGCCGCTGAGCTAACAGCTGACAGGCCGGGAACACACACACGCACACTGTATTTCTGATGGCAGACATGTGAACTAGGAGAACGTTTTTCTCTCGCGCTTGAACCACATCTGACAGATTATAACAGCTTTTACACACACCTTTCAAAGTTGTGTGTCACAAAAACACTCCGTACTCCACTCAAAACGCCATGGAAACCCATTTTCAGATCTCAATTTACCAGTTGTAAACACTGTAAACGGAAGTTCTAAACATTCTACCGGAAGGCGGGCTTTATTCGCCATATAGAGATCGCTGATTGGCTCCTGTACTAGAAGGCGGGGCTTCATTCGCCATATTGACAGTTACACTTTTCCCTATTCAAAAGTATACGAGTGACATGTCTTGTGTATTCTATAGTCTTTGGCTATAGGTGAATTGGGTAAGCTAAAATTGTCTGTAGTGTATGTGTGTGAATCGACAGTGTATGAGTGTTTCCCAGCGATGAGTTGCAGCTGGAAGGGCATCCGCTGCATAAAACATAGCTGGATAAGCTGTGGCGACCCCAGATTAATAAAGGGAATAAGCCGAAAAGAAAAGGAATGAATGAATGATTAAATATTTTTTTATTTCTTAATCAATAGCCTACTGTAAATGATGCCTACAAACCTTAACGATTTATATGATTTATATATGAGATTAGAATACATGTTAGCTTAGTGATTTTATGTGGAATATCCTCAATAATATTTGAAAAAGAAACATATATAGGTCTTTTCCCAAAGGTGCATCCTATAGTTCATCCACGAGTTATGTCATTGTTTGGGAAACTCACCCCTGGCTAGCACATTCAACTTTTCTTAGTCAGAATTTGACCGTTTGAATAATAACATTTTTTAAATATAATAATGTAGAGCTTCACCATTTTTGTAGCCGCTCTTGTAATAAAGTACATTTGAAAATTCATGGATAACAACAATAGCCAAAATAGTTTTCAAATGAATCTTAATATGGGTCATTATTTGTTTCAAGAGTAAGGTCCCAGATTTAGAATAAAACTTGAGAGTAAATGTTTTCTGTATTTAAAAACAATACAGCAGCGAAAGAGGACTTCACTTACATCAGATCGTGAGTTTTCTTGCACAGCTGGATGAAAAAAATAATACTCATGAAAAATAATAGTTAGCATTGGACAAAACTGATTAGCTCAAATCACACTGAAGTAACAGCCAACAGAGGATTTGGCTTGGTCTTAAAGCCTTTTTTAATGGTTTATTTCACTATTTATGATCGCATAGCAGTCAAAATAAGACAAATGAGCTCATGTATGGGACAAATTCTGGACCTTTTTCAGTGAGGGGTGGGTCTTTGGACCCACCCCCCCCCCCCCCCCCCCCCCCCCCCCCCCCGGCTACGGGCTTGCATCCCATAATAATAATGCATTCACTCAGTTGGCGAAAGGTACAGCTAGTCTTTTCGTGGCTTTTTGAACATATTCCACCATGAGTATATTTACACACAATAAAAGCAACGCAAGTCTGATTTAAAGCATTTCCATTAATTTTTCCTTAAGGATTAAAAAGCATAACAATAGATTAGACAACAGTTACTAACAGAATCAAATGTTTCCTATTACATTTTGCATAATTTTGCAATAATAATAGATTCAGTTTACTGTAAATGATCATTTCAAGCATTGTAAGTTCACTTTAAGTGAGTACATTTCAAGTCAAAATAATTCAAGTCAGAATAATGGCTGGACTATCTTTTTTCACCATTCACCAGAGTATTCGCTTGCTTCATCAATGTGCAAGGACGCCAGTTAGAGGGCATTTTCTGCCTGTAGACATACAATATATTGGCGGCATTCCACTGTCAGCTCAGATGCCCACCGGGGACCGCGAGTACCCGTTCTCCGTCCCACTGTGTCTGATCTTGTCCTTTGGGTCTTTATAATTGCTCGAGTTAATGCCGGCGCTCAGGCTCATGAGTGAATGCTGCTGGATTTTGATAAGAACAGCCCCTTGGCTGATTTTCCCTCTAATCCATAAAACTGTAAATAATCTGAGGTTTCTTGTTCCCCCTCTGCGTGTCATTCTGCTCCGCTTCTGAATTCAGTTCTTTTCAGTGATAGATTTTGTGTGGACAGTCAGAGACACACACAGAGTTATTTCATAAAACTCATGGACAGCAGATGCCCTTCCAGCTGGAACCCAGTACTAGAAAACATCCATACACACTCATTCACACACAAACGACCAACCATGGGAAAACATGCAAACTCCACACAGAAGTGCCAACTGACCCAGCCGGGACTCGAACCAGTGACCTTCTAAATGTGAGGTGGCAGTGCTAACCACTGAGCCACCGTATCGCCCCAGTTATGTAATATTTAATTGTAAATGATAGTAAAATATGATCACTCACTAATTTTATTTATTTTTTAATTTGTTCCTTTTGTATGCTTCTGTTATATAAAAATATCTGTAAATTAACAATTATCTATATTTTGTGATGTTTTTTCACTTATTTTTGCTTTTAAGATGCATTATGGGGCCTTAATCTTTCCTTTAACAACATTTGAAGTTGGAAAAATTGACTTTTATTGATATTTTTAATAGTTTGTTGATCTATTGTCCTGGGTTGATCTTGTAAATTATGCTACAAAAGCCTGGTAATAAACTCCAAGTAGTTTTCTTTTGTTACAGACTTAATCCTATATATTTATATGTTATTTATTATATAATATATTGTTTCAAAATGTCAATAAAAGTTTGTTGAACTTCACAGTCGAATTTCCGACATCAAATGTTGACAGAGCAGAGATCTAAGCCTCATAATGCACATCACAACTGTAAATGAAAACACTTGTGAATCACACAATATGGACATTTTTATGGACATATCTGTTTACTTTCTAATATATATTTTTTTCTGACTACTTGTATTAACAAAGCTAAAGGATGACAAACACTACTGTGGTTATTATACACTGTAAAACCCAACAGTCAACTTTATCAAATGAAATGTGTAGTTAACTCAAAATTGACTGAAAGTTAATTCTACTCATTTGAAAAGAGTTTTAAACTCAGTGTTGAGGGTAATGGATTAATTAAATACCTCAATACTTCAACTTAAATGGAGTAAGTTCACAGTACTCATGTAGATTAGTTTAACTCAAATGGTTTGTTGCAATCAGTTTCCTCAAACGGTTTGAGTTGCCTTAACTTATTGGGTTTTACAGTACTCAGTTGGTTTGAGTTCTCTTCATTTATTGGGTTTTACTGTGCTCAAATTGCTTCGTTTACTCAAATGGATTAAGTTCACAGTACTCATTAAGATTAGTTTTTCAACTTAAATGGTTTGTTGCAATCGGTTTCCTCAAATGGTTTAAGTTACCTTAACTTTTTGGGATTTACAGTGTAATAATTTGTCAATTTTTTTACATTTAATTTATTCAACAGGTTATTTAATGGGTTTAATTAAAATGATAGGTTCTGTAAGTTATTTTGGTTAAAATCAGTTGCTCAAATGATAAATAGGAAAGCAAATTATATTTTTATTTCTTATTTTTTGCTAATCCCTCCAAAAAACATCTGATCTCTTGCTCAAAAAAACTAAATTAAATCTTGATTATGATCTGTTCAACCACTATTGACAAGTATTAGGCCACCTTAAAGGTCATTTTTTTTAAATATGTAATTATCTTTTAGGGGTTTTCACCTTTAGGGTTATAGGATATTGGCAATTATAGACAGGAAAGTGTGTGGAGCAGAGAGAGGGGAAGGATTGGCAAAATACTTTGAGTCAGGAATCGACCCACCAACCAGATAGTCTACCCCAAATATATATATATATATAACTCCATTTACTCAAACAAATTTAAATTCAATTTTTTTTTTGTCACATATAGGGTATTTTGTCACATACACAGTATGATATGCAGTGAAATGCTTACACAACAACTCGCAACCTTAAAATAATAACAACAATAACAAGAATAATAACAATAAGAGCAGGCAGCACGGTAGCTCAGTGGTTAGCACTGTCGCCTCACAGCTAGAATGTCGCTTGTTCCGAGACTCAGCTGGGTCAGTTGGCATTTCTGTGTGGAGTTTGCATGTTCTCCCCGTTTTGGCGTGGATTTCCTCCGGGTGCTTCGGTTTCCCCCACAGTCCAAAGACATGCAGTTTAGGCGAATTGGATGAACTAAATTGGCCCTAGTGTATGAGTGCGTCTGTGTATGTATGAGTGTTTCCCAGTACTGGGTTGTGGCTGAAAGAGCATCCGCTGCGTAAAACATATGCTGGAATAGTTGGCGATTCATTCCTCTGTGGCGACCCCTGATAAATGAGGGACTAAGCCGAAGGAAAATGAATGAATGAGTGAGGCCTAACTTAAAGGTATTTTTTAAATATATAATTATTCTAGGGGCTTTCACTTTTAGGGTTATAGGATAGTGGAGATTATAGATAGGAAAGTGTGTGAGAAGGGAAGGATCTGCAAAGGACCTTGAGTCGGGATTCAAACTCCGGTCACCAACACCATAGTGCCACAACTAAAAGGGATGATCTACCCCCAAAACATAATTTCCTCTCCATTTATTCAAACAAATTCAACTTTTAATTGTCACATACAGGGTCATATGATATGCAATGAAATGCTCACACAACCACTCGTGACCTTAAAATAATAACAATAATAATAACAATAAGTATCTAAATTATGGAGAAATAGAAGTTATGCATTAGAAAATAAAAGCAAATATAAAATCATTAAAGCCTTTCAATAATTAAATTTTTGTACTGGCGGCACAGTGGCTCAGTGGTTAGCACTATCGCCTCACAGCATGAAGGTCGCTGGTTTGAGTCCCGGATAGGTCAGTTGGCATTTCTGTATGGAGTTTGCATGTTCTCCCCGTGTTGGCATGGGTTTCCTCCATGCGCTATAGATCAATTGGGTAAACTAAATTGGCCATATTGTATGAGTGTGTGTGAATGTGAGAATGTGTAGGTGTTTTCATTACCGAGTTGCAGCTGGAAGGGCATCCGCTGTGTGAAACATATGCTGGAATACCTGGCGGTTCATTCCGCTGTGGCGACCTCTGATGAATAAGGGACTAAGCGGAAGGAAAATGAATGATTGAATTAATTTTTGTACTTTTTAAAAAGTACAAAGTATAAAAATAGAAAAGAGCTGTCTGTACAAACATAAACAAAGAATCCTTTCTAACAAAACACTTAAGTATTAAAAGTCAAACCTGAGTGGTTATAAACTATTATGAATTTCTTTATTTCAAAACAAGATATTCTGACGCATAGAAGTAAAAAAGCAGCTATTGACATCTATACTATAAATACTTTAGAAGTCAATGATTGTTTTTGTTTTCCAACATTTTTCAGAATATCTTCATTTCTGGTCAACTCAAACAGGTTTGGAACAAGTGGAGGATGAATAAATGATGGCTGAATTTTCATATTTGAATGAACTTTACTCCACAGCTTTGGTCAACAGACCTGAGTGCCTTCAGTCTCGAGTGTGAACTTTCTATTCATCTCAGCTTTAGATGCGCTAAATTCCCATTTCACACAAGAAGGCCAAATGTTAACACACAGCATTCATTGACAAGGCCGTCTGAGCGTTTTTGATCAGACTGTGTGTTAACATGAGAACTGAAGGGTCACGTTGATAATGAATCTCCATCTCACCTTCTGTCTACTTTTCTGCTTTTGACAAGAATGTCATGTTTGAAGGAGCGTCGTGACAGAAAACGGCACATGCCAGTCAGGATTATCCTCTAGGCATTATGGGAAGGTTTACACAGCGGAGCATGTCAGAGAAACAGTCCATGGAGAGCGGCTCTCTCTTTCTGTATTCCCCTCTTCGCCCGCTTGAGATGATGCTCTTTGCATAGTAATCCGTGTCTCAGAGGTCTCCGTTTTTCCTCTGACAGCTCAGACTGAATCGCCTACAAGCGGACTAGAAACTTTCCATCCTGTCATACAGAAAGGTGTGCTCAGGAAGTGGTCATTTATAGGCCGAGAACATTTATTCACTATTTAAACATTTATTCTTAAGTGGTTCCAAACCCTCCGTTGAACAGAAAAGAAGATATTTTGAAGAAAGCTGAAACCTCTTACCATTGGCATGCATAGTGGGAAAAACCAATGCTATGAACGTCAATGGTTACCACTTTTCTTTTGTGTTCAACATAAAAAAGAAACTCATAAAGGTTTGGAACCACTTAAGGGTGGTTAAATAATAAATACATCTTAATTTTAGTGTGAACTATCCCTTTAAGACAGTGGTTCCCAAGGTGGGGGTTGGGACAGGGTTGCATGACAATTATGGGGAAGGGAGGTCACTTGTTGATTTCCAAAAATTGAATATAGTGTATTAAACTATTACAATTCCCATATTTTATCAATAATAATAACAAGATGCAAATAAAAAACCATCAGCCTTTTGATTTTTTTTATTGTTTTTGTTTTTTTTTGGATTGCAAACCCTGAGGTGATTACATTAGATTATTCGTTCATTTTCCTTTAGCTTAGTCCTTTTATTCATTAGGGGTCACCACAGTGGAATGAACCGCCAACTTATCCAGCATATGTTTTACACAGCGGATACCCTTCCAGCTGCAACCCAGTACTGGGAAACATCCATACACACTCATACACTATGGCCAATTTAGCTTCTTCAATTTACCTATAGCCAGCATAGGCTCATTCTGAAATTGTAGCCCTATATACATTTCTGGAGATCGTTAATTATGTAGCCAGAAGTACGTTACGTTACGCTACGCGACGGTATGATGCAGTACCTTTTCGCGATTACCAGCTGACCGCTTACCTCCGTATAGACGGCTTTGCTGCTGTTACTAGTTTGTCCAGTGGCTCGCCATGTACATTGGTGGACTTGAGATGCAGAGAGGAGGTGACCACGACGACGGGGATCGAGACTGGTGAAAAACGATTCCAGAAAGCAGGTAAGACAAAAACAGAATCCAAAACATAAAATAAACGAGTAAATAACAGGGTGAGAATGTGGTAAAACTTGGTAAAAATCAGGCGAGGACTTTTGTTTTTCTGGATTGCTTTTTTAAATTTGTCAGTAGGGTTTAGGGAAGGGGGAGGGCGGGTCAATCGGTACTTTTTAAAACACTATTGATTGGATTTAGGGAAGGAGGAGGGTGGGTCAGTCAATTGGTCAGTCAGTCAGTCATTTAGTCAGTCGACAGCGGCCTCTGGGGGGATTTACGCGAGAACAGCAGGCGCGAATGGCACTTGCGAGAGACATTTGAGATCTCAAAAAGCATACACAGCGGCCTCTGGTGGATTTGCGAAAACAAAAACTGCAAAAAAACATAGCTCCTGGGACGTACAGTATGTGGCTCTCTTCAGAAATGTATATAGCGGTACGTTTTCAGAATGAGCCTGGGTTGCCTATAGTGCATGTCTTTGGACTGTGGGGGAAACCAGAGCAACCGGAGGAAACCCACAGCAACACAGGAAGAACATGCAAACTCCAACACAGAACTACCAACTGATCCAGCCTGGGCTTGAACAAGTGACCTTCTTGCTGTGAGACGACAGTGCTAACCACTGAGCCACCTTGTTGCCTACATTAGATTATTGACAGCAAAACAATTTTACGACACCATGTTAAATATTCCAACACCTTTTGGGCACTCGTATACGCTAAAATTAAAAAAGGGTCACAACTGAATGTGGAAGATGATCTCCAAGTGGCGGTCTCCAAAATTTAATTAGGAATGGACTTGCTGTGCTCTAAACATTAATGTTGAAATTAAACAAATGAATATTCATTCATTCATTATCTTTTCGGCTTAGTCCCTTTAATAATTCGGGGGCGCCACAGCGGAATGAACCACCAACTTATCCAGCACATGTTTTTACGCAGCGGATGCCCTTCCAGCCGCAACCCATCACTGGGAAACACCCATACACACTCTATTCACACACATACACTACAGACAATTTAGCCTACCCAATTCACCTATACCGCATGTCTTTGGACTTGTGGGGGAAACCGGAGCACCCAGATGAAACAAGGGGAGAACATGCAAACTCCACACAGAAACGGCAACTGACCCAGCCGAGGCTTGAACCAGCGACCTTTTTGCTGTGAGGCGATTATGATACCCACTGCGCCCACCGTGCTGCCCAACAAATGAATAAACCGCAAAAGACAAATGCCAGAGTATTTGGCGGTTCATTCCACGTGGTGACCCCTTCAATAAAATAAGGGACTAAGCTTAAGGATAGTGAGTGAGTGGTTTTTACGCTGTTGCGTTTTCCTGTGTTGTCAAGATGCTTGTGTTTATATAGGCTTATTAGTGTGTGTGCGTGCGTGCGTTCAGTATCTGTGCACTCAGTATCTGTTTCCGGGTCCAAGCCGCCACTCATTTGAATTGAGAAAATGTTCATTTATGACCACTTTGTAGTCATATCACACTTTAAAGTGAATTTCTTACAAAATCATGGTGTACACAACAGTCTCTGGACTTGCTGCATCACAGATCACTGATATTTTAACAATTTATAAGAAATTAATCACTTTCTGGCCATCAGATATTAGGCATGGATATATATATATATATTGTGATTTTCGAAAGTATTACATCGCTTTGTAAACGCTTATTATTACTACTTGTGGAGCCTCTCAGTACAGTATGGTATAGCCCGGATGCCGCTTCGTGTGTCATCACACTTAACAAGCAGAAATGCATATAACCTTCAAAGGTACAGTGTACGGTAAGTACTTTAAAAAAATAGTGCATTAACACTATAAATTTGCAACGCAGTGGCGCAGTAGGTAGTGCTGTCGCCTCACAGCAAGAAGGTCGCTGGGTTGCAGGTTTGAGCCTCGGCTGGGTCAGTTGGCGTTTCTGTGTAGAGTTTGCATGTTCTCCCTGCGTTCGCGTGGGTTTCCTCTGGGTGCTCCGGTTTCCCCCACAGTCCAAAGACATGCGGTATACGTGAATTGGGTAGGCTAAATTGTCCGTAGTGTATGAGTGTGTGTGAATGTTTCCCAGAGATGGGTTGCGGCTGGAAGGGCATCAGCTGCGTAAAACACATGCTGGATAAGTTGGCAGTTCATTCGGCTGTGGCGACCTCAGATTAATAAAGGGACTAAGCCGAAAAGAAAATGAATGAATGAACACAATAAATTTATGAAATATAGTTTACCTTTAAAAATGTAGAAATTTATTTGATTTTAATTTTTAACGATCAAATTCTGGCAACCACAGCTGTCGGTTTTTACTGTAAATTTGACAGATTTTTTTACAGCGTGTCAGTGGGGTGTAAAACATTTTAAGATTGTTCACTTGAATCATGTGAAAATGTTCTCATTGTCTTGATTTTAACATGAACCCACAGAGTTTGGTGTAGTTTTGCGGGTATCAGAGGAGAAATGAAAGCTGCCTTATTCTTCATTGCCTCCTTTCCTGCTGTAATGTAAATCGGGCAAGTGTATTTTGCAATATGAGATCAAAAGATCAGAAAAGGCCCATTCATATACAGTACACGTACACCCACCTATAGACCCTCATCTCAAAGGCTTTACAAAAGCAGTCTGCTTGAATGTGTTTAATCGTACACCCTAAAAATGCTGGGTTGTCGTAACCTAACATTGGGTTATTTTTAAACTATTTTAAATGATAGTTTTTAACCTCAGTGTTTGGTTTGCTCATATGTTGGGTTACAACAATCTAAAATGTTTGTGTAGGATCTGTCTTTTGCCTTCATTTTGTTGCGTTGGCAGGTGTGTGTCTATGTGTGTGTCTGTCTCTCTCTCTCTCTCTCTCTCTCTCTCTCTCTCTCTCTCTCTCTCTCTCTCTCTATCTCCCTCTCTTACATCTACAGGCCCCGCCCCAGTTACGCAGACGACGTGCCCTGGCATTGGCTGGAGTGATCCAGGGCATCCTTTAAAATAGGAAAACGGGCATGGGGCGGGAGAGCGATTTTTGGTTGCCTTTTATTTTGAGATTGGTGTGCTATACAATTATATTGTTGCGAAGTGTTATCATTGATTGTGTTTTCCGTGTTGGTGTGTAAGTTTTGACTCCTAGTTATATATCCATCCATGTTTCCACCTCCTATTATTTTGTTTTTTTGGTTTATTTGTGAATATTGTAAATATTGAATATTGTACACGGTAAGAGGCAGTATGGGTTGGACACCACACTTTTCTTTCTGTAAATATTTTCTCCTGTTTTTATACTACCTAGTTAGGGAGGTAGGGGTATCTTTTGTATTTTTATTTCTGTTATTTTGTTAAGTTTAGTTAGTTTTTGTTTGGGTGATTAGTTAATGTGTACTTTTTGTTTATTATTTTTCTGTGGGTCCACTCCGAGGTAGTTGCCTTCACGTTTTTGGGTGATAGAAAAAAAAGAAAAAGACAAAAAAAAAAGACAAATAAACGGACCCGACTCCAAAGGGTCAACATTTATGGACAAAGATATGGATGTAAGAAGCATAAAAATAATTATGTTACAATTAATAACTTAAAAAATGTGTGCAAAAAAGCAATCAATTAAAATACTTCAAGTGAGTTATTAAAATGAACTTTTCTTAAAGAAATTACAGATTGACAAAACATTCAGTTGATATTTTTATGTTTTAATTAAAGTTGTAAAAAAATAAATAAGGTTTGATTGACGAAACATTATGTAACTTCCAAATTTTAGTTTCGTTCTTTGTTACTTGCATCTTCTTGGTAATTATTTGTACAATTTTATTTTATTTTTTCTCCTAGAAGTTGTAGATGTACTACGTAAATGCATATTTAATCACTGTTTTGTTTCTTTTCACTACAGTTATGCAGTTAACTTTTAACAGAGCAACTCTAGTCACGCCAGCTGAGCTCCAGGAGAGTGTGAAACTCCATCAGACTGTTGGCAGCACACAGCCCTCAGCTATAGACTGGTAACGACAACTCACAGCAAATACGAGGGAAAACTGGAAATTTATGGCCGTACCTGCTGCTGCTGGATTGTCGGCTGCAGTGCATCACGATAATAGAATGGCAAGCATCCAATTCAATCTAGCGCTCTACAGGCATCTCAAATGTACATTCATATACAGTTGAAGTCAGAATTATTAGCCCTCCTGAGTTATTAGCCCTCTGTGTATTTTTTCCCCCATTTCTGTTTAATGGAAAGAAGATTTTTTTTTCAACACATTTCTAAACATAATAGTTTTAATAACTCATTTCTAATAACTGATTTATTTTATCTTTGCAATGATGACAGTACAGTATATTTTACTAGATATATTCAAGTTAAAAGTGCAATTTAAAGGCTTAACGAGGTTAATTAGGCAGGTTAGGGTAATTAGGAAAATTATTGTATAACAGTGGTTTGTTCTGTAGACTATCAAAAAAATATAGCTAATAATATTGACCATAAAATGGTTTTAAAAAACTACAAACTGCTTTCATTCTAGCCAAAATAAAACAAACAAGAAGAAAGAATATTATGGGAACTACTGTGAAAAATGCCTTGCTCTGTTAAACATCATTTGGGAAATATTTGAAAAAGAAAAAAAAATAATCACAGGAGGGCGAATAATTCTGACTTGCACTGTATATACAACTGTGAAAAGAAATGAAGAGACCACTTGAAAATTCTCAGTTAGTTTGTTTTTCCAAATATAATTCTGTGTTTGAGTAGATTTTTTCTATTATTCTGTAAACTGTTAACATTTCTTCCAAATTTACAATTAAAATGTTGTCATTTACTGCATTTTTTGCCATAAATAATTAAGGGCTGTGTTCAGATATGTTTAAAGTTGAATGCAAAATGATTAACTCGCCTGTGAAATTGTAATTATTTTTAAAAATATTGGCTAATGGATAGAAGATTTTTTTCAATACATTTTAAAACATAATTTTAACAACTAATAATTAATTTCTTTTAGTCTTTGCCATGATGACATAATATTTTACTAGTTACAAGGTTATTTTATTTTATTATGAAGTATTCAGCTTAAAATGTCATTTAAATTAGGCTTAACTTAAAAGTGGTTTGTTCTGTAGCCAAACATGATTTCTCAATGGGTTAATAATATGAATCTTAAACATTATTTAAAAAATGAATGGAGAGAAGATTTTTTTAAATAATTTTAACAATTTTAATAACCAATAACTAGGCCCACACAGAATCTGCGCGCGCAGAATTCTGCAGATTTCCGCAGATTTTTAGCCCATCATTAATTCTGTTTATTTACTTGAGTAAATGTGTGTAAATCTGAATTTATTCAGTTTTTAAATTACACATATTTCACATATTAAGGTTTTACTGTAGTTATGAGACTCCCAAAATAATTCCGCAGAAATCCGCAGATTTTTAACAAAATTCTCTGCAGAAATTGCAAAAAACGTCCGTAGATTCCGTCTGGCCCTGCCAATAACTAATATATTTAGTCTTTGCTATGGTGACAGTGCATAATAATTTACTAATTATTTTGCAAGATACTAGTATTCAGCTTAAAGTGTCATTTAAAGCCTTAACTAGGTTAATTAGGCAAGTTAATTTAACTAGGCAAGTTATTGTCCTGTATGCTGAATGTTATTGTGGTGTGCTCTGTAGCCAATTGAAAAAGATATTTGTTAAGGGGTTAATAATATTGACCTTAAACATTTTTTATTAAACGTTTAAGGTCAATATTATTAAAAAAAAAACTTTTTTTTTTGATTGGCTTATAAAATATTTTAAAAAGGTGTTTTTACCAGGCAAACTTAAATAAATAAGACTTTCTCTAGAAGAAAAAATATTGTTAGAAATACTATAAAAAATTTCATTCATTTATTTTCCTTCGACTTAGTCCTTTTATTCATGAGGGGTCGCCACAGCGGAATGAACCGCCACCTTATCCAGCATATGTTTTACGCAGCGGATGCCCTTCCAGCTGCAACCCAGTACTGGGCAACACCCAAACACACTCATACACTATGGCCAATTTAGTTTATTCAATTCAACTATACTGCATGTCTTTGGACTGTGGGGTAAACCGGAGCACTCAAAGGAAACCCACGCCAACATGGGGAGAACATGCAAACTACAAACAGAAATAGAACTGGCCCAGCTGGGGCTTGAACCAGCGAACTTCTTGCTGTGAGGTGACAGTGCTAACCACTGAGCCACAGTGCCGCCCTGTTAAAAATCACTTGGAAAATATTTATTTAAATACTTAATATTGCACTGGAGGAGCAATAAATTTGCCCGTTTATAAATGTTAAGAATCAATGTTAATTGGAATGACCCTGAATTTTAGTCACAACAATGAAAACATTTGTTATTCTGACCCAATTTTCATTTTGAAGGGGGGTGAAAAAGTCTTCTAAATAACATTATATTACAAACAACATTATATATACAAAATGTTATTAGATGTTTATAGAATAAAACAAACTTTAATGCTTTAATTAAACCCATATCTAAGAAATCCCCCCCAAAAAAATGGGAATTTTAAAGCGGCCTTCAAATATTTTTCCAAAGCTGTATTTTATCAAAGGAAAAAGTACTGTATTTTTTCAGGCTGATTCCTGCTTTTACCAGCTCTCGTCAGCAGTGACAGTAACGTGCGTCAGTACTGTGAGTCTTCCTTCTCTGCATTCTCTGAATTTTCCTCTTTTGATTTCATGAGTTGAAAAGGAAAATAATCCGTCCTCCTGAAATACGGTAAGAAATAAAGCTCTGCTGTAAACACATCTTGAGTTTTGTTTTTGCCCACATCGCCTGATTTAAATCTCCTCTGGTTCGGCACAGTTTACCCCGGCTGTCAGCTCTCTGTTATTGTTGAAACTTTTCTCTCTCTCCGCCAGACAAAGAGAAAACAGCAGCGCCAGGGATGGTGGATGCTAAGAATTCATCAGTTCCAGACAGAGCCTGTTTCCAAGAATAAACTGAACAACTGATGGCCACGCAGAGCCAGGAATAGTTCTTATTCTCTGCTATTAAATCACAATATTAAACCTGCAATCACTTCATACATTGCCACTGGAAATGTGGAGTAAGCAGATTTGCAGGTTTGCTTAAAGATCTTGGAGGACTTCTGTTGTCCATTAGAAGTCAAAAACACTTTATTTTTTGACAATATTCAGCAGCGCTTTCTCACGTGCAGTATAAATACTGACATGGTTGACTTAAATTTTTTTTTAAGTTAAATTAAATTAACGTTATGAGTCATTTTAACTTAAATTACATTAAACTGACTTAAAAGATTCAAAATCTGTTTAATAAAATACATCAGCCAATCAGAATCAAGCATTCAACAACCCACACTCACTGGCCACTTTATTAGGTACACCTGTCCAACTGCTCGTTAAGGCAAATTTCTAATCAGCTAATCACATGGCAGCAACTGAATTAATTTAGGCATGTAGACATGGTCAAGACGATCTGCTGCAGTTCAAACTGAGCATCAGAATGGGGAAGAAAGGTGATTTAGGTGACTTTGAACGTGGCATGGTTGTTGGTGCCAGATGAGCTGGTCTGAGTATTTCAGAACCTGCTGATCTACTGGGATTTTCACGCACAACCATCTCTAGAGTTTACAGAGAATGGTCCGAAAAACAGAAAATATCCAGTGAGCGGCAGTTCTGTGGGTGCAAATGTCTTGTTGATGCCAGAGTTCAGAGGAGAATGACCAGACTGGTTCCAGCTGATAGAAAGGCAACAGAAGCCTTGCAAAAGTGCATCTCTGAACTCACAACACATCCAACCTTGACGTGGATGGGCTACAGCATCAGAAAACCACACCCGGTGGCCCTCCTGTCAGCTAAGAACAGGAAACTGAGGCTACAATTCGCACAGGCTCACCAAAATTTGACAATAGAAGATTGGAAAAACATTGCCTGGTCTGATGAGTCTCGATTTCTGCTGCGACATTCAGATTGTAGGGGCAGAATTTGGCAACAACATGAAAGCATGGATCCATCCTGCCTTGTATCAACGGTTCAGGCTGGTGGTGGTGGTGTAATGATGTGGGGGATATTTGATATTTGCATTGGATGGATGTGCAGCCAACAAATCTGCAGCAACTGCGTGATCCTATCATGTCAATATGGACCAAAATCTCTGAGGATTATTTCTAGTATCTTGTTGAATCTATGCCATGAATGATTAAGGGAGATCTGAATGCAAAAGGGAGTCCAACCCGGTACTACAGGGATGTCAAACTCAATTCCTGGAGGGCCGCAGCCCTGCACAGTTTAGTTCCAATCCTAATTAAACACACCTGATTAAACTTATTGAGTCCTTCAGGCTTGTTTGAAACCTACCAGTAAGTGTGTTGAAGCAGGGTTGGAACTAAACTGTGCAGGTCTGTGGCCCTCCAGGAATTGAGTTTGACATCCCTGCGGTACTAGTAAGGTGTGCCTAATAAAGTGGCCGGTGAGTACGTCATCCAATCAGAATCAAGCATTGAACATCTCCTGTTTTAAAAAATACATTTAAAGAACTAATAGTCAGATTACAGTTACATTTATTGATTGCATAATGTGAATTATCATTGTGAAATACTATATCTTAGTACAGGTATGGGCAAACTTGATCCTGGGGGGCCGGTGTTCCTGCAGACATTTGCTCCAACACTAGTCAAACACACCTGAACACACTAATCGGTGTCTTCAAGATCACTTGAAAGCTGCAGGCAGGCGTGTTTGATTAGGGTTGGTGCAAAAGTCTGCAGGGACACCGGCCCTCCAGGATCAAGTTTGCCCATCCCTGTCTTAGTAGCCTTATAGCACTAATTATAGATTCAGTGTAAAAAAAAAAAAAACATTTGAAACCTAAAGTGGAATACTTCAGTCATGTACTGTCATTTTAATGTTTAATAATGTTTGTTCGTGTAATCCAGGAAGCAGTTAACTCCATTATAAGACTCCACTTTTAAGTTTATCTTTAAAACTTTGCTAGCCGTTTACATTCACAAACAGCTCAACAAAGCTAAAGGCAAAGCATAGCAGGGGCCCTTTAAATCTGCACTAAATTGTGTTTGTTGTTGTGAATGCTTCTTTTCCGTGTGATCCTGAGCTGTTTGTGTATGACATATTGAATTCTGCCCTGCTGTATTTTATTGTAATGAGAACTTTAATTGGATTTACAGCGGCTTTGTAGTCTGACACCTGCAGAGAATCTCATTTCTCAAGAAATCCCCGGTCAAGGCCCATGCTGTAAGATATTCAATTCGGAGCGCTCTTTGCTGGAGTCAGACTTAAATTAGAGCCCACGCTGGTGCAAATATCCCCAGTATCTCGAAATGCAAATATGTAGTGCAACTACTGTATTTCTTATGAATCATGGCTGTTGACAAGAGTGTGTCCTGCTGTGTGACACACTGCTTTACTTCCTCCTATTTTTCTTAAGTATTATTCAGGCTTTATGCTTTACCTGAATGTAGAATGGTACATTATACTCAAAAATCTAAAATTATACTCATTGTTTGCACTGCAGGGTTTATAAAAGTGAATTGCAAAACAGGGCGATTAAATGATTTAAAACAGTTATCCAGAATTTAACACTGTGTTTATGTTTCTTAAATTTTGGCTACTCTTACGTTGACTATTTTTTCTTCTTTACATTGACATGTTTCAGTTATTTATTTGTTCAGTTATTTATTTATGTTTAATGTTTTCATTGGGGCGTTTCTGTGTGGAGTTTGCATGTTCTCCCTGCGTTCGCGTGGGTTTCCTCCGGGTGCTCCGTTTTCCCCCACAGTCCAAAGACATGCAGTACAGGTGAATTGGGTAGGCTAAATTGTCCATAGTGTATGAGTGTGAATGTGTGTGTGTGGAAATTCCCAGAGATGGGTTGCGGCTGGAAGGGCATCCGCTGCGTAAAATCGTGCTGGATAAGTTGGTGGTTCATTCCACTGTGGCGACCCCGCAAGGGACAAAGCCGACAAGAAAATGAATGAATGAATGAATGAATGTTTTCATGGGGGTGACGCGGTGGCGCCGTAAGTATGCTGTCGCCTCATAGCAAGAATGTGGCTGGTTCGAGCCTCGGCTGGGTCAGTTGCCGTTTCTGTGTGGAGTTTGCATGTTCTCCCCGTATTTGCGTGGGTTTCCTCCGGGTGCTCTGGTTTCCCCCACTAGTCAAAAGACATGTGGTATAGGTGAATTGGGTAGGCAAAATTGTCTGTAGTGAATGAGTGTGTATGGGTGTTTCCCAGTGATGGGTTGCAGCTGAAAGGGCATCCGCTACGTAAAACATATGCTGGATAAGTTGGCGGTTCATTCCGCTGTGGCGACCCTAGATTAATAAAGGGACTAAGACGAAAAGAAAATGAATGAATGAATGTTTTCATGGCGACACTGTGGCTCAGTGGTTAGCACTGTCCGCTGGTTCGAGTCCTGGCTGGGTCAGTTGGCATTTCTGTGTGGAGTTTGCATGTTCTCCCTGTGTTTGCATGGGTTTCCTCCGGGTGCTCCAATTTTCCTCACAAGTCCAACAACATGCGGTACAGGTGAATTGGGAAGGCTAAATTGTTCGTAGTGTATGTGTGTGAATGAGTGTGTATGGATGTTTCCCAGTGATGGGTTGCAGCTAGAAGGGCGTAAAACATATGCTGGATAAGTTGGCGGTTCATTCCGCTGTGGCGACCCCAGATTAATAATAAAGGGCAGGGGTGGATTGGCCATCTGGCAATTCTGGCGAATGCTAGAAGGGCCGGGCTCTTTTTTAAATGTGGGCCGGTCAGTCATTTTTTTTATATGTATTGTTTTTACATGCAGGCAGCTTTTATCTCTTGCAAGATTTGAATATGATGATGATAATAGTAATAATAATAATAAATGTTAAGCATTTGGCCCAATCGGCAAAGGCCGGCTGGTTTTGAGATGGGCCGACCCAAATCTGGCAAGAATGTCAAAGAAACAGTATGTGCAACACAAGCTAACTGTCAGAGATGGGCCGTAAAAAAAGGAAAGGCGGTGCCGAAAAGCTCAGAGAAAGCAAAAAAATGGCTCTAAAATCAGACTCTGCCAAATGCATAAAATTAACTGAAATGGTCTCAAAAGGGGGCAGCGCAGTGGGTAGCACGCCGCCTCACAGCAAGAAGGGCGCTGGTTCGAGCCTCAGCTGAGTCAGGTGGCATGTTTTCCCCGTGTTTTTTTATTTTTATTTATCAGGATCCCCATTAGCCACTACCAAGGTAGTGGCTATTCTTCCTGGGGTCCATTCTTCCTGGGGTTTGCGTGGGTTTTCTCCCGGTTTCCCCTCACAAGTCCAAACACATGTGGGTAGGCTTAATTGTCTGTAGTGCATGTATGCGAATGTGTGTGTATGGGTGTTTCCCAATGATGGGCTGCAGCTGGGTAAAACATATGCTGGATAAGTTGGCGGTTAATTTCGGTGTGGCGATCCCAGGTTAATAAAGGGACTAAGCCAAAAAGAAAATGAATGAATGAAATGAATGTATATATAAATTAGTTTTAAATGGGTTGTTTTTGTTCCAGGCACATGCATTAAATGTTTAAATATTACATATGGTACTGCTTATATTATTTTACCATCTGTACACAAATATAAGTAGTGAATATGCGTGTCCGTGGGTGGGGCTGTGTCGGTGTGGTAATGTGGGCTGATTTTTAATCCCAGTCCGCCTCTGATAAAGGGACTAAGCCGAAAAGAAAATTAATGAATAAATGAGTAAATTAAATAATATATAAACTGTAAAACAAAGTGTACTAAGTGTATAAGAAAATAAAAAAGCCAAGGAGTTCACAGTATAAATACCATCAATACAAATGATATTAAAACATTCAAAAAAGAACATTTATTCAATGTTTTACTTGCCTTTTTGTTAGAGGAGGTAGAGAGACTTAATATAATTCTTGATGTATATTTGCATATGAAGGGGAGCAACTACTCATAACCTAAATTCTAAAACGAAAGAGATATATCCAGCTGCAGGCCCGCAGAACCACACACGTTTCAGGCACACACAATCCAGCACACACGTTCTAGGCAAACCATATATGGTTACGACGGAAGTTAATGTTATTAACGTCTTCTCGGGCATCGTCACCAATATATTTTTATATTGTTGATAAATATTGTACACAATAAACAATAGTGTTTACTGTTTCACAACTATTGCGATCGAGGCGGGCAAATGGTGAACATCGTTTCTGATCGCTATATATTCAATATAATAGACTAAATAGTTTTCTATCCGTCATCATAGATGATCAGTCATTATTATATGACAGAGTCAATATAGCAGATACTCGTTTGCTGGCCTTACTGAACTATCTAAATTGGACAGTTTTAATTTATATAATAGTTGAAGGAAATAATAGCAAGTTAATATGCATAGGCAATAACATCTTTATATGTAATAAAAAATCTTTTTACATTTAATAAATGTATTTTACTCAAGCGATTTAATAGTATTTATTTGCTTAATTTTCGAATAACTTTTTTATTAATGATTTCCCACATTAAATACTATAGTAATTTATAGTAAGTAATATATTGTGTTTAAACCATAAAGTACTGGTAATTTGTGGTAATTGTAGTTGCAACAAATTTAGCAATACAGACAAATTAACTATTAATAATGAATTAAAATTATATATATATATCTATATCTATCTATCTATCTATCTATCTATCTATCTATCTATCTATCTATCTATCTATCTATCTATCTATCTATATATATATATATATATATATATTACTAACAGTTGCTACAGTTTAGTAAAAGATAGTAGTTTAAATCAGTTTATAACTATATTAATTTTAAATTATTATCTATAGTAATTCATTTATAATGTGACACATTATTATTATTTTTTATTTATATATTTTACAACAAAACGATTTTAACCAAGTATGACAACATTAAGATCCTGAATTAGTTTATTACACTTAATACAATTAGACGGTCTGTTATGTTTTTTTGTGTATGTGGATACGTGAATAAAGTCTTAAGTGTTTAACCAATTATTTTTATTTACATAATTTGAGTTCAGAAACTGTAGCGATGTTAAAATGATCTTTACAATAATGAAATAATGACTGAAATGGGAAACCATAAACTGTTGACAGTCTAATGAATGGCAATCGTAGCACGGGCGTTCTCGATCGCCGTACTTGTGAAATACACTAGGTGGCGATAACGCTCCTAAGGAGTTAGTTAATTACCATATATGGCTTGCCTAGAACGTGTGCGCTGGATTGTGTGTGCCTGAAACGTGTGTGCTGCGGGCCTGCAGCTGGATATTATTGAAACGAAAGCCAGTGCATACCGCGTTTCCATGGTCGCGTTGTCACGTGACAAATCAAAACATTATTTGCAACACCTGAGAAAAGCAACACTAATTAGGTAAACCATCAACTAGCCTCATGTTGATTGGCCACCTGCAAGTATAAATGAGTTAGCGTGACATTAACTTGTAAAGCACTTTAATCAATCCATTGAAAGTTCATACATTTTAAAAAGAGTTTGGCGATATAAAAGGTTTGTTTTGAATCGTTCGGTTTTAAATAATAACTTCAATTAATTAACATAACATGAAATCTTAAAAAAATATCTCGATTTTGGCAGATAGGGATGTCTTCGCGCAGTTTTGCTCCTCTTTCCAGTCGTCAGGAGAACATTATAGGAAGAGAGGAAGGCCTGCGCGCGCTCAAGCCCGGCCAAAGAGTTGTGCTCGGTGTTTTGACCGAGAATGATCAGCATAATCGACTATTTGGACAGGTACATTTTCGATGTTTGCTTTCTATTAACAACAAATGTATGCACAAACAAATAGACGTTTCTTTCGTTTAATCAAGGTTGCGTCCAAATATGAGCCAACGCTCCAGGAGGTGTCTACGCGTGACGTCAGCACGTTCAGAGCGTCACTTGGGGATCGTGTGATTGAGACCGTCACTGTGCAGTCAGTCAAGTCAACATCATTCCTGCTCCCTTCAGAACTGCTGGTACTCGACGATGCTGTTCAAGATCTTGGCTCAGGTGTGTTATAAACTGTACAAGAATGAGCTTAATATCACATGTATACATGTTTGGCTTCACTTGAAAGTAATTGTTACCGCTATGAAACTTGCTTCTGACTCCTGTTATAGTCCGTGTTGGGAAAAGTTACTTTTAAAAGTTAATGCTTTCCAATAATGAGTTACTCCCCCAAAACCACTTTTTTATGCCAAGTAGTGCATTGCATTACTTTTTATTACCTGGCTAAGTCTTTCTCTTTCAGAACTTGTTTGTTTTAATGGAGCTCTGCAATTAGAGGAGCTATTTTAATTAAACCTTTTTATTTTTTTTATTATTTTTTTTTTATAAACTTGTATAATTATTTTAGAATAATGTTATCGGAGAACTTAAGATTATTGAAAGTTTAAAGCAATGTATTTGTACTATTGTTTAAGTAAAATCACTGACCATTGAGACTATAATCCCCTCTTCCTGTTTTTCGATGTGTTCAAAATAATGAATGTGCTCTCATGGTCTACGTTTACATGGTCATCAGTAATCGAATTATTTGCTTTAATCTAATTAAGAGTAATAAGACTAAGGTGTTTACATGAGTTGCTTTTTAAATGTTTTTTTTTTTTTTCATGATCGCGTTTTACATGTTACAGCACATAATTCGATTAACGTCATTGGGTCACCGCACTATTCTCATTTCCTCCGGAATTTCATGTAATTTCGGGGCTTTCATTTTTAATTTGTCGACTTTAACTGCAGTTTGGCACTTTAACTTTCATTCATGAAGATTTCAGGCAAGCCCACCGTGACAAACGAGATATTGGATGCTACTACGAACTGCTGGAAAAGTTGTTTTAATGTGAGTTCATACCGCATGCTGAATGGAAGAAGAAAAAATTCTGCATTTCACGATGCAGGTGTCTGTGGTCTGCACTGACTCGGTAGGTGCAAAATGTCAATCAGCCGTGCGTGTGCGTGTGGACTACCCAGTGGCGGAGCCAGAGGGGTGGCCGGGGTGGCACTGGACACCCCTGACATCCGACTGGCCACCCCAGGTGCCACCCCAAAATTGTATTTGCTACTGCCAGTTTCTGATGCTGATTGACATCTCATTTGTCTAAAGAAGTTTTTAAATTTTGCCGGCAACGCTCAAGCTTTTTTTCAAATCAATGACGAGCCGAAGACAAGAGCATTCAAGTAAGACGACTAATAATAATACATCATAACATAATATTTGAAATACGCTTTATAGTTTATTATAAGGTTTGTATGCTGAGGAACGTTTATCCGCTGTGCAAGTTAACGAGGTACCGACGACATCAGTTAACGTAATGAGAGAGATGAATTCGCTCTTTAGACAGTAATACCTCATCTGTGCTAGTATTACATGCACATTCCATGTATGCAAGTTATTATATTTAATTTACGATGCTCAAATATTTTGCTAATATGGGGAAGTAATGTTAGGCTAACTGTTTGTGAGTTAAATTTATTTGAAATGGAATAGCGAGCTCATATACTTTCTTCAGAAAAATGTTTTTTAGATCGGTTGTTGATTTAATGTGCAGGTATGATAATGGATATTTTTAATTACGATAAATGTGTTTCTAACTGGATCAGATGTAAACAGACAGTTACAATATTTTTGCACAGGGTCAATTAAACATAAAAAGAAACAGCGAGATCAGACTTCTTTATAAAGTAACACAAACAGGCAGATTAGGTTCAAACATACCAGCTAGCCTATGTTTCCATCCAAAAATGCGAATGAACTTTGTGCAAAACTGGATTATCGCATAAAAGATGTGCGAATAAAGTAGCGTTTCCATCCAACGAGTCAAAAAGAACAAAATGATCACTTCCTGATTAACTGGTGCTAAATATCAACAGTAAAACGTAATTTGCTGCGATAAGAGAAGCTGCGTCAATCTTTTCTTCATGTAATAAATGATTTGCGCCTCAGAAGACAATCCTCACGCAGTAAATAAGCGGTGGCGTTTGAAGGAGTTTGTGAGATGCGGAGCACAGACGCTCTTGATTCTGGAGGTAATTAATAATATAATAACACTAATACTGAAATGGTTAAGGCGTTTAACAATGACCAAAACAACATTTCAGATGTTTTACAATGTGCTCAGCCTGCTGATTTGTCTATTCACACACATTTTTATCCTCACATGATCTCCCATAACAAAATTACATGACTTTTTTTAATTCCATTATAGTTTATGCACATCTTTTATTATAGAATAAAAAAAGTTTATTCTACTCCGTTATGTGCATATGTTTTTATGCGCATGTTCAAAATTTATGTTCATCTTGGCGTTTCCATCAACTGTTTTTTATGCGCAAATCCAAACTAGGTCAGACTTCAGGTCCACCAGCAGGTCAGAGCATCTACTAGGCAATTATGTTTTAACCAATGTTAGAAATCAAATCCTGTCATTACTTATTAACCAACAACAAAGTGAGTAGATGATGAGAAAATTATTATATTTTCGTATTTTTAATTATATGGTGGTAATGAAATGGATTTGGGTTTTCTAAACACTTTCAGTATGTTTGTGTGTGCATTTGTATTTGAGTACGTGTGTGTGTGCGTGCGTGTGTGTATGGACCACCTGAAATAGCAGTGGCCACCCCCTGGCCACCCCATGTAAAAAATTCTAGCTCCGCCACTACCCTGTTGCAAAAAGCGGCTTGAAGTCCTACATGAGGGTAATAGTTCGATTAAGGTGTTTACATGTATGTACTGCACTTTAATATTGCATATTAAAATCGGCATACTCCACGTGTCTTAATTAGATTTCTCTTTAGTTCGATTATGACCTTAATCTGATAAAATAAATAAAAAATCGCTGTTTACATGGTGGACTTAATCAGAATATTGTCTTAATCGCATTAAAATCGAATTATTGGTATCCATGTAAACGTAGTTACTATTGACTAATTTTAATTCCGCAATTTGTGTTTAGAAAAAGCTAATTAAACTAAAATAACGTATTACACTTTCAAAGTCTCTCCAATATTGCATTACTTTACTCATTTAGAAAAGTAATATGTAACTCTCGTTACTTTTAATGTTACCCCAACACTTGTAGTATGTTTTAAGTAGTGAAATGCATTCACCACTGTATCTTTGTATGTATGAAGAAATTGAGTGATTTTGAATGCAATATAATAGTAACCTTCTGCTAAATTGCAAGCGAGAAAAGGTTTAGTAATTTGCCAAACTGTATTTTAATAGGTTGTAAAAGATGTTAATGTGGTAAGAGTTAAACTATTGGCTTAATTTCAATTGATCAGAAGTGGTGAGAACAGACATGAATATTTTCAATGTAGACCACTGCATTCACCCCTCCCCCAAACAAATTGTTATTCGTTCGTTAACTTAATTCAAGTTTACTTGTAAAGCACTTCACAATTATTGTTCCAAAGCAGCTTAAAGGTGCATGTTGCATATATTCAAAATCAGAAAAGTTAAGGAGCTATGTTTAGCCTAATTACCTGTTTGAAAACATTCAGGATGCACGTGCAGTGAGGTTGCAGAAAGAAAAGAAAAAAAAAACGGTCGAGTGAGTGATATCTGATGTGGTACAAAGTTTGTTGTATTAGCGAAGTGATCTAGATATCTCTTTCTCTCTAGCTTAAAAAAAAATATTTACATAATGCTTTCAGCGTATTATAACAGCTTGTCACACCGTGATAAGCACAGTTATTTGGCAAAGTGAAAGTGAGCGGTGTTCGTCTGACCAGTCCGTTTGCGATAGCACCCAATGGATTTTGGATGAGACGAAATGGCCAAGCATCCAGCCCAAAATGTACAACTCTCTCATTGAAGCTCTAAGTGATTTTACAACAGTGAACCATTTCGTTCTGTGTGGTCATGTGCAAGAAATGTTCTATGATCACCAGATTCAAAACTTTGTTGTGCTAAAAATTGAGGTTTTGCCTAGCCAAATCAAAGGAAAGAAGACTGAGCTATACAAGGCCTGGGTAATCATCAACAAGCTAAACAACTGCATTGTGACAGCAAACTGCACCTGTACGGCGGGATATGTAAACGTACATGTTTACATTTTTTTTCATTCTAAGCATTCAGTGTCTGCAGTTTAATGTTTAACTGTTTATGCTGAAATCATTGCTGCAATCGAAAACTAGTAATTTGTATGATTCAGTATAGCGTGAACTTGCCTGATATAAAATGAGAACTGTAGAGTCGAGCATTTTTAATTGGGTCCTGACTCCATTCAGCTCTTATGATTGCTGTTAGCCAAAGACTTCTGCGGTTGGTATTAAAAGCAGTGTGGTGTATCTGGCATCCTACCGCACAACACTACATGTTTGCTTTTGCAACCGGTCTTTTTTTGCAACCAATATGCGTGGTTGAACCCGTGTGATGTAGGTTGGTAATTCCCCTATAGGTTGGGCAGTATATAAACGATTAACTTGCAGGTATACACAGGGGCGGACTCTGTGATTTGGGCACCCTTTTTGTAAAAACTGTTAAAACGTATATTAGGTAGAATCTTAATGTAAAATTTTCATACAGTAAGTTCACAGACTATGTACATTTTGTATAGTTAATTTTATTTTATTTTTTAGTATTTGCATGTGCCTTTGCCAGTTTTGGGAAAGTAATGTTAATCTTAATAGTTATAGCCAGATTTTACAACAGATGATATAATTTATAAAGGAGTTATATGATTAATATAGGTTTCTTGGCATTGGTCGGGGCCCCCAATTCCCTGGGGCCCCAAGTGACTGCTTACCTTGCTTATTGGTTAAGTCTGTCCATGGTTATAGTGTCCAATACAGTATTTTGAATGCACAAATCCATATCGCAGATGGATTTGTGGCCTAAAACTGTCTTTTTCTAAACGCTTCAGGGTTATGTATGGATTCATCCATGCATTCACTGGCTGACGAAGAAGCTGCTTCCTCTGAGGATGTCTTGTGTGTTCCTGAGTATGCTGAGGACATCCACAGATACCTGCGGGAATGCGAAGTTTGTGTCTTTTAGTTTTAACCTGATTAAATTTTGTTTGTTTTGCTCTGCATCTACACATTTTTGTGCCTCAGGTTAAATACAGACCAAAACCTGGCTATATGAGGAAGCAGCCTGACATAACCAACTGCATGAGGGTCATCCTTGTGGACTGGCTGGTGGAAGTTGGTGAAGAATACAAGCTGTGCTCTGAGACCCTGTACCTGGCTGTCAATTACCTGGACCGCTTTCTTTCGTGCATGTCTGTCCTGAGAGGAAAACTGCAGCTTGTGGGGACAGCTGCAGTACTCCTGGCTGCGTAAGATGACTTAAAAAAAAAAATAAAAAAAATATATATATATATATATATATATATATATATATATATATATATATATATATATATATATATATATATATATATATATATATATATATATATATATATATATATATATATATATATATATATATATATATATATATATATATATATATATATATATATATATATATATATATATTTCTTTTTCCTTCTACGTTCTTCCCCTTTTATTTTATAATTAAATTTTATTATTACTTAATTTATAGTAACATTTATTTATTGAAGTTACAATTAGGTTTAAATTTGTTGTTGTTGTTGTTATTATTATTATTATTATTATTATTATTATTATTATTCTTAATTTTTAAGTTTTATTGTAACTATTTAAGTTACAATAAATAGTAAAAAAAAAAAATTAGATAATTATTTAATGCAAATAAAAGGAGAATTTAATAATAATAATAATAGTAATAAAAAGAGAAATATTGCCTAAACGTTTGGCTTTCCGATTTAGCAAATACGAGGAAGTGTATCCTCCAGAGCTAGATGAGTTTGTCTACATCACGGATGACACCTACACGAAGAAACAGCTGCTTCGGATGGAGCAGCACCTGCTCCGAGTGCTTGCGTTTGACATGACCGCTCCCACAATCCACCAGTTTCTGATGCAATACAGTTTGGAGGAGCATGTCTGCGCCAGAACTCTAAACCTTGCTCTGGTATGGGTGGTTTGTAAGGTAGGCTTCATTTCTTTCCATCCTAAATTGGATATTGATTTTTCTTTTCTCCATGTCCGGTAGTATCTCTCAGAGCTGAGCTTGCTTGAGGTGGATCCTTTTGTGCAATATCTCCCATCCAAGACCGCCGCTGCAGCATATTGTCTGGCCAACTACACTCTAAATGGGGCTCTGTGGGTAAGTGTAACTTAGTTGAAGCCACTAATGTTATAAGCTTCCAAAAGTTCTTAAGTGCATTTGATCCACTTGTATGCACATACATACTGGTGATGCTCTAAACCACAGCATAGATTGCACAATTGGTGTTCAATATATTGTCCTACCCGTTTAATGTTGTGAACTGTGGGTGCTGCTAAATATTAACCGGTGGTTTTTAATATGTTTGAGCGGTTGAAGCCATTAGCTTTCACTTGACCAGAAACTAAGAACAAGCCCAAGAAATCCTGGTTTAGTTTGGCCAGCCACAAATGCTTTCATGTTTTAGTAACGAGTCTCTTTTTATAATTTTATTCTCGCCACCCCTCTCTGTCCATGATTAGTACAGCTCAACATGACAGCAATCCATGTTCAGTGGTGTTTACGTCTTTTCTGTGCCTTCAATATGACCGAAATAACATCAAGAACACCCTAAACTGAAGCATCTGCACTTGAAGTTTATTTTAATGGTAGAAATGGTTTCAATTTAATTGATAAATTCCTTGTTTTAAAGGTTTGTATTAGGTAAAGCTGCTTGATGCATGATATTTTGACCTAGTAAATTTGGGTGTTTGTACTTTGTTGGCCTTGAGTTGACCACTTTTATTGCAGATGCACATGTTCTAGTGCTATTCTAAAGGGTATATGTTGACGAGAGTTGACTTCAGAAAGCATTTCATATTTGCAATTGCTAAGATGATGATGATGATGATGATGATGATGATGATGATGATGATGATTATTATTGTTATTATTATTATTATTATTATTATACATGTGCTTTTCTAAAACTCAAAGCGCTAAAGCAAGGGTAATCAAACGAGCATTAAAATAAAAGGTATACAAATTCTAAAATATAAACTCATTAGAATGATCAAGAATCTAAAAATGCAGTCTTAAAAACATGAGGTAACATCTTTTTAAAACTAACAAGTGTGAAAGCATTTCTTGCGGAGTAAGGGAGAGCATTCCATAACCTGGGTGCAGCAACAGAGAAGGCTCTTCCCCCATTGATTTTAATCTTAAATGCATGCATGTGCTTTTTGACATGTAAAGGTATGTGAATCATGAAAAACATCCTTATTGGTGTCTAAATAGATGGCAACTGCAAACAATGTTTAACACCCAGTTGACTGGTTTTATATTTGTGAAACTTTTTTTTTTATTTATTTTTTTTTTTATTGCTTTTACTGCCGTTTCACCATTGCCACTGTCTAGGTATACTGCATTATAAATCCCATTCTCAAGCCAACATCCTCCATTTAATGACGCATTACATGTCTCACGCCTTTGTCTAATCTATCTAAAATTGTTTCTGTCAGCCTGAGAATCTGTATGCCTTTACTGGTTACTCTCTGGCTGTGATTGGCCCATGTTTGAAGGAGCTTCATAAGCTCCATCTCGGGGCTGGAAGTCGCCCTCAACAGGCCATTCAGGAGAAGTACAAGAGCTCGAAGTAAGCATACCTTTTTTGCAATGTGTGGGTTTTGGGACTTTTGTCATGGGTGTAGTTTTGTACTTTTTTTTTTTTTTTTTTTTAAAAGGCTTAGTTTAACCAATTTAAAGACCTTTTATTTTAATTGTCTGCACTTCAATTCTCAGACACCCTAACACATTTAAATAGTCTCAGGAGTTTTTTATTTTTATTGTGTATATAAACCAACCCTTTTAATTCCTGACCCCCTCTTCTAGATATCATGGAGTGTCCCAGTTGAAACCTGTGAAGGCTCTTCCGCTGCCCTGATGTTCTGGTGACCACTAGTCCCCTTACGCCAACAAATGAACTGCAGCGCTTGAGTCTATTGTAAATATTGAGTGAATTTGTTTTTAAATGTGGTTTTAACTTTTTTAAAATGTGATTTTTATCATAGGGTGTACAAGATTATAAAGCAATCCAATAAAATGGTGTGACTTGTTTCTCTTTAAATCCAACATGCTGTTGGTGTGAAGGCTGTATGTTGCCATAAGTAATGGCTTGAGAGGATCCAAATGGTTTTGTACCACTACCTTTTTTTTGCTCCTTTTTTAGGGTGTCTTTTTGGATGTACCATGTATTTTACCTGTATAGTATGTGCAATATCATGTGCTCCATACTGCATTTCAATAAACGAAACAAGTTGCGGTATTGCTTCAGTTCTGTCTGGTATACTTGTGTATGGCGACCTCTAGCCTTCAATGTCTGGGTCGCATCTTACTAAAGCAGAGGTTTCCAATTTATTAGGGGAAGTTCACATTTATTCTTCATTGGTTGTAAACCTAGTTAATTGGACACGAGGTGTTCTAAACATTGCTGGTAACTGGCATCCATTGACTGGTAGTAGATTACTATGGAAGTGAATGGGTGCCAGCTACCAGGATTTTTCTAAATTTAAGTTCAAGAATGATGGGGAAAAACTAACGCTTAACTTGTAAAATATTCATGTAAAACGTTGCATTTGCACCAATTTATTCACCTAACAATCTGGCTTTCACTCTTATTTAACAACCTGTTAGGTTTTTTTTTTTTTTTTTTTTTTTTTTCTCTCATACTGATATCATGAAGTCAGGAAAAGCTGTTACCATTGACTTTCTACAGTGTCTCCTACGATGGCTGTGCTTAAAGGTTTTTTTATTTTTATTTTTTTTTTCAGATGAAGTGTAGTTAAAAAGAAAATTCAGGGTTTGCCACATGAGGAATGAGAAATTCCGTTTGAAATATCAGTTAAAATATTTAATAACCACTAGGTCTACATGACCACGTTACTACTAACACTTAATTTCTAATAGCATTGTTACATTTCGTCCCACTTTAGTCTGACAACCTCTACTTTTCTATGTGACGAGCTAATTTTACTGACTTGCTTATCCGTTTTAACTACGAAGTATGTCACATCAGTGTAAACCTTTCTTGCGCGCTTTCAGCTGTTACGCATGTGGGTAAAATATTTTGTTTGCGTGTCTGAGAACAGCTTGAACTTTAATTACGCTTTTCAGTAATCTAGTTGAACCTGCTTGGTGACTGTACATAATTTAGTCAAGAGTCATGGTAGAGAATGTGCTCGTTAATAAATTAGCAGCAGTGTGGATATGCCTGGGGGCCACGCTTTACGTGAGTTTTACGCACTCAACTTTGTTTAATCGTTTCACAATTTGCGTTTCAGCTCGGACTGTGTGGTTTACAAACGCGAGCATGCAGTCGCCAGAACCCGCCGAAATAAGGGTCATTCGCGAGAACTACGACAAAGCTCTGCAGTGTCTGAACACCGGGCTTCAATTTGAGGAAGCTGGCAATAAGGACCAGGCTTTGGTCCTGTATAGGCTGGGCCGGCGGCACCTGCTCAGCGGGCTGCGGGTGGACACACGGGGCGGGCGCTGCACCGGCCGCTACTGGGACTCTGCTCGACAAACACAGCTGCAGATGGGGGAGACTCTGCGCACCATCACCGCTCGCCTCGGGGCTCTAGAGTCCGCTTCAAACCCGGGTCAGAGACTTTACCCGACTCTACCTGTTTTCCAGGACAAGGTACAAACAAACTGAATATTTAACTCTTAAATAAAATTTCTACATAGCAAAAGGCCTAAATGCTACAATAGTGTGAAATAGCTATTTATTTATTTTTTAACAAGTGCTTTTGTTATATATATATATATATATATATATATATATATATATATATATATAATTAAAATATGAACAATTGGGTAGGAAAGTAACCTCTTAATCTTATGCAAACAACTTTATCTGGCTCTACCTGTCTTCTAGATCTCGCAGAGAGCATTTAACAGCAGAGGGGCCTCAGGAAGGGCCCCTTCTCGCCCTGTTTCCCCACCGGTGGGCTTCGCAGTGCCCAATGAACTCCCACCAGCCTACACTCCTCAGCCAACAGACGGGCATCTGTCACTCTCTCATGGAGCCAACAGGCTGTTTCCTGATGCCCCACACCAGGCGTCCCGGCGTCAGGCTGCGGCCCCGGTCAATCTCAGAGAGGCCGGGATGGAGATTATGTTCTTGCCCAGCGGGGTGCAGATGTTTTTTGTGTCTGCTGAGGGTCGGGTCACTGCCCCTTCTTATCCAGGGTACCTGAGGATTATCATATACAGCCAGGACTCGGATGGCACTGCCAGCACTGGCTATGCTCCAGCTTACCTGCAGGTAAACACCAGCACAAATACAGTAGTCAACATTCGAAGTGAATCAAATGTTTTTCAAAATTGTCCTAAGACAAGAATGGGAGTTTTCAATAGTTTTGGGACAACTTCAATGAAAGGTGATCCACTTCAAAATTTTGACTACTGCTTGGCCTGTTTCTTTGCTCACCAGTGAACTTATTTTCTTATTCTGCTCCAAATATTATGTAAAAGATAATAAAAAGCCAAATAAAATAAAATTCACTAAATAATTATTAATTGGTTTTACAATTTCTTTAAGATAAATGGTTGCAAACAATTTAAATTGGCTGATCTTAAACAAATTAAGTTGAACATTACTAAATATAATTTGTTGGTTTAAATTCAGGGTTGCAGCTGGAAGGGCATCTGTTGTGTAAAACATATGCTTGATTAGTTGGCGGTTCATTCTTCTGTGGCGATCCCTGATTAATAAAGGGACTAAGCCGAAATGAAAATAAATGAATGAATGAATGTTTAAATTCAGTCCATATACATTTTTGCAACCACTTACCTTAAAAACTTTAGTAAATCCAATTATCAATTTTTTCAGTGTGTTAATAAGAAACTTGGTGATTGGCAAAAAAAAAAAAAAACAATTAAGCTGAACAACAAATTTTAAATTCAAATAAAAATGTCTAACTTATTTTTTCACATACACTGTCATACGCATGAAATGCTTACAAACAGCCATGACCTTAAATATCAATAAGAAATAAATCATTGAATAAAGAAATAGAATACGAGTTCGACTGGAAGATGATGAGGTTCTTCAGAGTTCCATTAATGGTCGCCAAATTCAATAATTCTTTACAATTATCAAAAGCTGGACAGATTGTGGAGAAGTGGGGGACTATGTTCACATATTTTGGGAGTGTCACAAAATACAAGCGTATTGGAAAGAGATTAGTGTAGTTTTAGGATATGACATACCAATGCACCCAGTTTTTTTTTTTTTGCTGGAGATATATATATATATATATAAGTTGAAGTCAGAATTATTAGCCCCCTTTTTTTATTCATTTTTGTTTTTTTTATAAATATTTTCTAAATTATGTTTAACAGAGCAAGAAAATGTTCACAGTATGTCTGATAATATTTTTTCTTCTAGAGAAAGTCTTATTTGTTATTTCGGCTAGAATAAAAGCAGTTTAATTTTTTAAAAACTATTTTAAGGTCAATATTATTAGCCTCTTTAAGCTATATATTTTTCCGATAGTCTACAGAACAAACCATCGTTATACAATAACTTTCTTGCTTTGTCCTAACCTGCCTAATTAACCCAGTTAGGCCTTTGAATGTCACTTTAAGCTGTATATTGTCTTGAAAAAGATCTAGTCAAATATTATTTACTGTCATGGCAATGATAAATCCGTTATTAGAAATGAGTTAACTTATGTTTAGAAATGTTGGAAAAAAAAATCTTCTCTCCATTAAACAAAAATTGGGGAATAATTCTGACTTCAAATGTGTATATGTGTTTTTTATATTTATATATTTATATATATATATATATATATATATATATATATATATATATATATATATATATATATATATATATATATATATATATATATATATATATACATACATACATACATACATACATACATACATACATACATACATACATACATACATACATACATACATACATACATACATACATACATACATACATACATACATACACACACACACACACACACACACACACACACACACACACACACACACACATATATATATATATATATATGTATATGTGTGTGTGTATATATATATATATATACATATATATATATATGTGTGTGTGTATATATATATATGTGTGTGTATATATATATATATATATATATATATATGTGTGTGTATATATATATATATATATATATATATATATATATATATTAAGACAAATCTTAAAACAAAGCATAAATCCAACACAATATAACGCACTTTAAGTAATAATAAAAAAGGAGAAAACCAGCACAAGTATACTTTGCTTGGCCTGTTTATTTGCTCACTATTGAACTTATTTTTCCTCCTTCTCCATTTGTTGTTATCTGAAAATAAAATGGAAAAAGTTAAATAAAATATAAAAAGTAGATTGGCAACTGTAAATGAAGATAAGGCTGAAGAAAATTTCAAATCAAATGTAAAATTTAATTTGTCACATAAGTGAAGTTTTGTAAACTAATTTCGAGAGGATCACATGCTATGATTGATCGCAGCTGGTCCTGCATCAACAATCATTAATCAACCAATCACCTGAATCTCAACCCCATCTCCCCTTTCCTCTTTTTCCAGGGGGAGCTCTTGAGACCTACCTGATCTCAGACCCCCTTCTATGCTATATGACCAAGCAGGAAGTATCTCCGAGCTCAGGGTTCTTCCCTGGGACAGCATGCCAAACCTGCAATTAGCAATAGCTATGTGTGAACTCTTAAAAGAGTAGTGAATGTAACAAACAGTGGAACACCCACGACCTTAAAAAAAGATTATCAGTAAGAAATGAATCATGGAATAAAGAAATCTGTAACTAAAAACTATAAGTCTATATAGCTATAGAAAATAAGAATAAAATTTATATAAAACGTAGCTATACAAATATAGAAACCTTTTAAATTAACCAAAGCTTATTAGTTAAAAGCAAATTATAAGATATTAATACATTTTTAAAACAATGCATGTGTAAATTGGCAACTACTGAACGTTGTTCTTTAAGACATTTTTCTATTTAAAACAAAGCGTTTTATTTTGTTGGATTTATGCTTAAAGTAATAATAAAAAAGGAGAATGCCAGCACAAGTACTCTGGTTGGAGTTTTTTTGTTCACCATTTCCTAAAAATAAATTAAAAAGTAAATTAAAAATGATGATAAAATATAAAAACATAGGGACTGGAAAGTAAAAAAGATTAAACTGAAGCACTAAAGCTAAAAATAAAAATGTAGCCTTCAAAAAAAAAAAAGTCTAAATAAAACTTAAATTAATTTTCTACATATTAATAGGCCTAAATGCTACAATTGTCTACTACTAAAATGTTTCTCTTTATTTTGTTGGGTTTATGCTTAAAATAAGATCAATCTTGTAAGAATGTAACATCTTAATCTTGTGCAAACAATTATATGCTTATATAAATGCATATTTTAAAAGGAATACTTTCTCGCATTTGTACTGTACACAAACTAGCAAGAATTGTTTATCGAGCATTAGGTTAAGTCGTGTGATCACGGGAAACTGTTTCCTAAAGTTTGGTTGGATTGAGCATCAGCTCGTGGCTAAAAGCAGAATAACTGAGATTAATGTCATACTTAGCATTATTATAGGCACATTGTTGTGCATGAGAGAGCAGAGAGAGGAGTATCTCTCTTTTTTTTTTTTTTTTTTTTTTTTTCCCTCCCCTTTTTCTTTAAAAGAAATAAATCAAATAAGGATGTGCTACAAATAACTCATACGCGAGTAAGAAGTACAGTAGGGTAAATAAGTATTCAACATGTCACCATTTTTCTCAGAAAACATATTTCTAAAGGAAAGAATTTGAAAACTAATTAGATTTGTTTTCTCTCCAAGTCATTAATGACGCAGGGCAAAACGTATTGAACACTTGAAGAAAGGGAAGTGTAGAAAGGCAGTGAAAACTCAGACAGCAGCTGAAATCTCTCAGTAGTTCTTCAGCAACGCTCTGCCCTTACTCGTTGTAAATTAATATTCGCTGCTTCAGTTCAACATCTACATTAGCAGGATGATGAAGATGAAACCAGACTAGACATTTCAGCAAGAGTGATCTAAAATATAGCCAAGGAAATTCTCAAATGCTTTCAGCGAAAGAAAATCAAGCTGTAGAATGCCCCAGCCAATCACCTGACCTGAATCCAATAGAAAATTACAAATTAAAGATTAGATTTGATAGACGAGGCTCACTGAATTTTTACACTCTGAAGTCTGTGAAAAACTCACACCTGAGCAGTGCATGTGACTTTATTTTCCATATGAGAGGCGCCTTTAAGCTGCCCTCACCAAAAAAACCTTTTATATAAAGTATTAAATACATTTCAGTAGTTCAGTACTTTCTCCTTGTCATTTCATTGTTAGTACAAACAATTCTTTTCAGATTTTTTTGTTTATATTTGTTGTTGTTTTTCTTCTCTAAAATCTGGTTCAATTTCATGTCAACAGCTTCTTTAGAAATATTATTCCCAAGAAAAAACATGACGTGTTCAGTACTTATTTTCTCCCACTGTATGTTTGGCTTTGTGCGTTAGTTTTGTCCATCACAAGAATAACATTACTCTTTATGTTTTAACGTGACATTAGTATCACACGCATCTGAAAAAGCATGTTTGAGTTCAGTGTTTTGTTCATCCAGATTAATTTCTTTTTATATTTCCTATAGTACTGTAATATTCAACAAATCTATTTTATTGCTGCGTAAAACGTCTATTTTTAATACTAGATAGATGAACTGTTAGGAGAATAAATGACACCTCATTGTACCATGTATTAAAGTTTAATCAAGTTACTCTCATAATTCACTCAAAGCAGCATTAGGAGGGCCAGACAGAATCTGCAGACATTTTTTGCTAAGAAGTTTGTAAAAAAATCTGCGGATATATGTGGCATGATTTTGAGTATCATAACTAAACTTAATATACGAAATAAAACAAATAATACCTTAACTTTTATTTAAAGTTTACAATGCAAATCCAACTAGATTTAATTATTTGGTAAACAAAGCTGGTCTGTCATATAATATATCCACTAAAAGACAGAAAATATTACTTTACAAACTGTATTGTAAATAAATCATGAACATTTTCACTTTAGTCAATATTGCTGAAATCAATTAAAAAAAAAAAACTAAATTTACATCATTTACACTAGTTAAGATTATTTTTAGCAAATAAACTCTATGATGGGCTAAAAATAGTTAATAGTCTGATATTCATAGAATAAATTGTTTGATATTTGATGACGTTTAAACTAATCAAAGTAGTTTTACTTTCAATTTGTTGATTGCAGTCATTCAAGTCTGACTTTTTTTTTCTCAGACGTCATAAGGTGGTTTTACAACCCACAAAAGCCAGTCCGACTGGTTAAACCAAAAGGCTTTAGGTTTGTTTAGGTCGTGCAGTGCTAGAAACAGTGCGATGCCGATGACAACAGGCTTCTTTGTGCAGAGTCGGTCTGCATGCTGAATCAGCAGATAGAAAAGTCATTCAGCGGCTGTGCAGGATTGGCAGATTTCCAGTTTAAGGGCCGTTAGTTGTCCGGTTTGTCCATTGCTCCGGGGTTTGGTGTATAGGACACGTGCCGTCCACGCTTTAACAGATCTGTTGCTTGCGACCCACAGTTATCTTTTGTCCCACTTTAGTCATCCAGAACAAAAGCAGGCTTTCTGAATGCTTGCACAGCACCCTAATATTCACCATTTAAAATTGGTCTCACTTCACACCACTTGTCAAACATACTCTATATACAATGATGTCGTACTACACAAAATTGGTTTTATTTATTTTAAATCTTGGGAATTTCATGCGTTTTTTTTTTTTTTTTTTTAATCTATTCATTTTTTATCCTGGAGTAAAAAATACAATTAATTGAAGCCTAATTTACACATGAACACTTTTTGATTTGAACACATTTGGGTTTCAGTTTATGTATGTATGCATGTATGTATTTATGTAATGCAATACTGAATTGTAAAACATTTCAAAATACACGTGTAAAATACATTTCAGCATTCAAATATACTATATGTGATAAAATCACAGTGATTAGTGAACACAAAACTGAATGACACAAATATACTGTTTTAAAAACAATAAATAAATGATTATTAAACACTTAGTATTATTTAGTGTCTAAATAATTAGTATCTTATAAGAGTGAGGAAATTATTTGTGGCTAACCTATCCTTTTAAGACTTGGTTGACATTTGAACCATAATTTGAGCAAATTATGGAACTTGAAGAAACATCACACATTTCATAATTCAAGTAACCAAAATAAGAAGATCCGAAAGGTCATAAAGGTGTCATAAAATAATCAATACAAACCGACTATTTAAAGTACATATTACATTTACATAGTCATTTAGCAGACACATTTGTCCAAAATGACTTACAATTAAGCAGGCATTCAGCGATTCAACAAGAGGCAATACACAAGAAGTGTTAATTATGAAAAGAATGGTTAGTGCTCAGAGAATTAAGTGCTAAAGTAGGGGGAGGTTTTCAGCGAGAGGTGTGATTTTACAGATGGTTTGTCAAGTCCTCTCACCTGTGTGAAGCGCACTTCGTAAATGCATACTGTTTTTTTTTATTTTTGTATATATATATATATATATATATATATATATATATATATATATATATATATATATATATATATATATATATATATTAGGGATGCTCCGATCGATTGGCCAGAGATCGGTACTCGCTTATCTGGCCGATCACATGAACTGATCACAGGTGTTAGTTTACAGTATGTGTTAACAAGCAGAGGAAGATGCATTGATGCAACTTCTTATACATCAAAAATGCACTCCAAACTTTTTCTTCATTGAGGCATGTTGAATTATTCTTGCAATGTTTCCAAATTGCATTCTTAGTCATTTTCTTACCAAAGTTTTTATCTGTTTAATCTATTATTTTCTGTAAAGCTGCTTCTGACCATGATCCACACTAAATGGTTATAAGAGTGTTTAAGGGATTATATGCAACATCCTTGATTTATTCTTTCAGGAAAGGAGAAAGCTCCACTTAAGTGGAGCTCCTTTCCTAAGTGGAGATACTTAAGTATTGTACTTAGAGGGGAAAAAGTGCTTTATGCGATGTTAAATTTATCTAAATCTTGAAGCATCAGAATCGGTACTTGGAATCGGCCGATCACCATAACAAGAAATCGGTACTCTGTATCTGCTCCAAAAATCGTGATCGGAGCATCCCTTATATATATATATATATATATATATATATATATATATATATATATATATATATATATATATATATATATATATATATATATATATATATATATATATATATATATATATATATATATATATATATATATATATATATATATATATAAGGATCTGTTTGTTCTGGAGGATCTGAGATCTGTTCCAGGAGCAGCTGTCAGTGCTGGCGCAGCTCCGGGTCCAGGTATGTATATATATGTATATATGTGTGTGTATATGTATATTTATTTATTTATTTATTTATTTATATATATATATATATATATATATATATATATATATACACACAGCAAATTCATCAGAGTTGAATTCTCGGTGTTGAAGCATTTCAGAGTAAAGTGTTGACATTATAGAGTTAGATTTTGATAAATGAATATAATCATTAGTTAGAAGCTGATTTGATCAGTGCGAAATCAAGGAGTTATCTATCCAACACTTGGTGGTGTTATTTCCAACATCCGGGAATTCATGCAGCCCCAGTCACTGAAGAATTTTCCAGACGCCGTTTTCCATCGGAGTTTCAGAAGGGCAACTGGTGAGTGAAACTATCTCAATGTTGGCATTTTACTGACTTTCTCTAAGGAAATACAGTTGTAAATATATTGTTAGGTTAATTACTTCAGAATGAAGTGACACTTTTTAACGTCTGCGGTTCATTCATGGTCGTTTGTGTATGTAAGTTAACAGCATTGACTTCATTTCAAGAATGCTTTTCTATATGCTCACGCATACAAAGTGCATAAACATAATATGTACATGTTCAACAGCGTATTTCCGCCTCAGAAAATGCCATTTTCTGTCTTGTTACCCATCTGTAAAATAAAATCAAGACTTCTCCTTTAATTCGCAGCGCCGAAACTAGCGAGGCATTCCCCGCAGCTGCCTCCTCTGCCCGGTACCACAGGACGTATTCCTCGCTTTGGAGAGTTTCTGAAACTTAGCTGGTGAGTAAATCAACATATGAATACTTGTAAAAGCCTCTCTGACTAGAAATATGATTGTTTGTTATTCGTGTACGTTGGTTATTTCAAACACAGCGGCCCTTTTAAACTGGGTCATTCGTGGCCGTCCATGTAATGTTAGTTCATACGATTCATATAGACTTATGTGTTACGTTGAATTATATGAAGTGTTGACAACTAACGTTGCAACGTTAACGTGTTTAAATGACCGCGTTCGCACTTTCTCATACATTTAACGTTAGTAAGTTAGGCTAGTTCTGTAGTCAGGGACATCCTATTCAAGCTTTTCTTCCGCGCATGATATTGTGCTTAAAACTATAGGCTAAACTTTGCGTGCACGCAACATTTCCGTTTCGTTAAAGTCATTTAGTGCGTTGTAAATAGCTACCTGTCTGTAAAATTAATCAACTGATTCATGTTTAGCAGCCTAACGACCAAGGAGAAGTCCATGCCCTGGTAATATTGCCACAACCCATTTCCTGTAATGTAATGCACAGCTTTGGAGTTGCTAAAGCATATATGGTGAGTAAATCAACTTAAATTTATTATAAAGTTAACCTTTTTTGCCCAGAAATATAGTTAACTTATTAGTGCATTTGTAGTTCAATTATTCAAAAATACTGCAGTAGTTGTGAATTTTGGCAGATCATTTGTGGTTGCTTAGTACTTGAATACAATTTCATATCGACAGTTTATAACATTATTTTAATAGCTAAATGCATGTGAGTGTGTTCAAATGACCGCGCTTTTTTGCCTTTTAAAAAATTAAAAGGGTTTGTTCACCTATAAAATAAAATTGACACTTTATTCTGTATTTTAGTACCAAAACTAGCAAGGGAAGCCTTCTGCATCTGCAATACCTCCAGATAATATTGCATTTTATGTAATACATGTCACAATATATTGTTTATTTATTTATATAAATTAATATTTTAATGGCTCATTTGTTGCCCTTTGTATAGTTAGCTAACAAATGCGTGTAAACACTGTGAAATAGCTTCATTTTGTTAACTTACAATCTTGTATTATTTACAGGTTTGATTTGTAGAATTATTATCAAGAATCAACACCTGAATCAAAAGATATGTGAAGGAACGTCAGGCATGCTTTGTGATGTTCATCGCTGAAGGTAGGTTTTCCTTTTTTTTTTTTTTTATCTGAAGGTTATGCATATGTGTTAGATACTAATGTGTTGTTTTTTAACAGCCACAGTTCTCCATACAATGATACAAGACCCTGACTGTGACGATGGCTGAGTAGAGACTGATTGAGATTGTGTATTTCCAGAGTTGGTGGAATGACCAAGCACACTATCTTGGTCATTCATGGTGATTATAATGAAGGTATGTCATGGAAGAGAATAATATAGGTTTGATAAAGTTCTGTATTTGTTCACAATAAGCTGAGAGGGCAGTACAGCATTAGAGAATAACAAATTACATGAAGGTGATAAGTTTAGTATTGTGGGTGAACTGTTACTTAAATAATGTTTTGCTCTTTGCTTTACACTTTTCCCCTTCTGCGTATCCTAATATTTTAGATTCTAATTGGACCTGAAACATCTGCTAGACTCCTGGAAAGGTGGCATCAATACTGTACCTGGAAGGGCCTAACAAGTTGAATATGGTAAAGAAACACACACACACACACACACACACACACACACACACACACACACACACACACACTGGTTGCAAAAAAAAAAAGTGAATTAACTGTTTCTGTGTTTCATAATTCATGTTTTGTTTTGTTTATTTACTGTTATTAATTGTGTACAAATTGCAGCATTGATCTCCACTTGGTCAATAATTGATGTTGAAACTTTTTTGACGTTTGTGTAGTTTTAAATATTATATTGTATAAGAAATAATATAGAGAGAATCAAGTCCATAAACAGACAGAAAATGTTTATGCAGTTTATTACCAAGTTTTTGTACCATAATGTACACCACCAACCCAGACAATATACAGTTTCACTTCAAACTAATACAAATGTAATTAAAAGTAACAGTAATTGTTGAAGAAAAGATCAAGATCACATTATGGAATTTAACAGAAATCACAAAATACAGAAAACTGTCAGCTTATGGATATTTTTTACACTGTGGCCAATATTTGTGGGTAGTCCGCATCAATAAAAAAATGTAAAAGATTTTAAGCTCCTCTAAATTTTGCTCCAAATGTTGTGTTAAATTGAGGATTCTGGAGAGACAGCGGCCTGTTTTTTCTGTTCTAGTCATAGTGGTTAACCTAATGGTTTTGGAGATTCCAACAGTAATATATGTCTTTTTTTCTACTTTTGCATATCTGGCACCTCATCCAGCTGGGAGAGTAAAGTTGTGGATCATCATGTCGATTTTCAAAAGGTGAGTTCAGATTTCTTGAATATGTTATATTTACTTTAAATGTTCTTTTGAATATATCATAGAATTTGATTGCAATTTGTTTTCAAACATTTTTCTCAGTCATGCTGGAGTCCTGAAGAGTTCTTAGATGAGCATCAGCTACCCTATATCCTTGCATCAGGAACCACCAGACGAGCGATCAGCAGCTACTACATCGTCAGGGACCTCCAAGGTCATCCTGTGGCTGGGAAGCATATCATTCACCGGACATGCTTGATGAGATTTCCTAGGTCCAGTTTGTTTTCATACAAGTTTACAGCATTTATACCTTCATTCAGACTGCTGTCTTTGACATTGATGACCAAGGAAACACCAGAAGTGAAAGATTTGCAAGCCAAGTTGCTCTTTTGAGTTTAAAATGTAATTTCAGAAGAAAACTATGAGTGACACTATATTGAACTTTTTCAAATTGCTCTGATGAAACATCAAGTTCAATTGTCAAAACATCAGTAGATATGCCAGCTCTGTCTATGTGTGGACCAAAGGACTGGAACAGCCTTTTCGAACACTGGTCATACATATTTTGTTGATGCTGTCTGTATAATAAAAATGATAAAGCATATTGTTGCATTTTAAAAACTGAATGAATTGTTGAAGTGCTGAACGTTTTTAAATAAAATGTTTTTTTGTAATTTACAGTCTTTTTTTACCTTTTGCCATATTTACACTCAAGAGAGTTGAATAAAATAATAATATATTGAAGTAAAAACATTACACCGAACACCAAAATAAAATTTATTTTACACCGGGCAGTGTTAAATATAGTTACATTTTTTAACTCTGCCCAGAGTTAAAATTAACCCTAATGTCGGTGTCAATGTGCCAACACTTTTAAAAGTGTTGATCTAACTCTCTTGGGAGCGGACCCCATGAGACACTTTCAAAGTGTTGAAATTAACTACCTTAGAGTTGTTTTGGGTCCCTGTATTTTGCTGTATATATATATATATATATATATATATATATATATATATATATATATATATATATATATATATATATATATATATATATATATATATATATATATATATATATATATATATATATGGATCTGTTTGTTCTGGAGGATCTGAGATCTGTTCCAGGAGCAGCTGTCAGTGCTGGCGCAGCTCCGGGTCCAGGTATGTATATATATGTGTGTATATGTATATATATGTATGTGTATATATATATGTATATATATATATATATATATATGTGTATATATATATATATGTGTGTGTGTGTATATATATATATATATGTATATATATATGCATGTATGTGTGTGTGTATATATATATATATATATATGTATATATGTATGTATACATGTGTGAGAAAAATGTCAATTTGGATTCTTTCTGCAAACAACTGATGACTTTGTCATAAAATGACAAAGGTGCTATATTTTCAGACGTTTATTCATTTTTACACAACAAAATACCAGTGTTTTAATTTCAGAACTTAACTGTTAAGCTATTAGTTACTAGTTATTAAAGTCTGAGTTTGATTATAATGCAATAATGTGCACCTTTTGTAAAGCTGATTTGGAACATTAATTATTGCGAAAAGCACTATAAACTATAGCACAACAATATTTAATGATATTTCTAATATATATTATGAAAGCTTTATGCAATAAATCTAATATTAGCGCTCTCTCCTGATTCAATTTTTGTGGTATGTTAAAAGTGTGTAAATCTTGTTCTCTTTGCAGGTTTGTGACTGGATCTACCCACTGTATCCAGACTCTCCTGTCTTACTGAGCAACAATGGTGTGTTCACCTTTCCTGACACCACAGCAGCGGTGCCGGGGTCCTACGTTGGAGTGGTGCTGTCCTCAGATCTGCCTGCAGGGAAGAGAGATCTGTTCCAGGAGCAGCTGTCAGTGCTGGCGCAGCTCCGGGTCCAGGTGATCACACTCACTTTTGATATCAGATTCTACATTCAGTGATTTTTCATAAAACAAAAACATTTCATATTGGCTTCAAGTTGACAAGCAGACGGCTGCTTTTATTGAAAGTGACGTTTTTCACTAAAATATTTGTTTATTTATTTTTTTTTTTTTTTCTCAATCTTTCTTTTCTTTTTTTGGTCTGCTCAATATTTTTGCAAACAGGCTTTTGCAATCATTGTAAATGGATATGGAAGTTAGTTATCATTGGAATCACATTCAGAATATATATTTTTTCTTTTTCAGCTTATGTGCTATTAAATTATTTACAGCCAATCAGAATCCTCCCTGTTTGTAAGAGATGGAGAATTTAAAGCTACAGTTGACTAAAGGGACTTTTGCTCTCGGTTGAAACTGGAGCTAGCCTCCAAGGTTATTACAGTTTTGTATTTTTAAATTAGTTTTAAAATATTGCTGTAAATAGAGGTGACACAATTGCTCAGTTTTTAGCACTGTTGCCTCACAGCAAGAAGGTCACTGGTTCGAGTTCCGGCTGGATCAGTTGGCATTTCTGTGTAGAGTTTGCATGTTCTCCCTGTGTTGGCGTGGGTTTCCTCGGGGTGCTCCGGTTTCCCCCACAGTCCAAAGACATGCGGTACAGGTGAATTGAATAAACTAAATTGTCTGTAGTATATGTGTATGGATGTTTCCCAGTACTGGGTTGCAGCTGGAAGGGCACCCGCTGCATAAAACATATGCTGGATAAGTTGGCGGTTCATTCCGCTGTGGCGACTCAAAGATTGCTGTAAAATCCAGTTTAGTGGTTTTAGTTTAGTTTATATTTTGTGAACACATTTCTATTTAGTTTATGTATTTAGTTTTTTAATATTAAGTCATGAGTAAGTTTATTACTCAATTACACAAATATTTGTTTTTGTATAGTTTTTGTCCATTTATTGGGAAACAAATTTCAGTTAAATATTTTTTGACCAATAGTTTTAGTCTTCGTTGTAGTTTATGAAAAATAACCTTGCTTTAGTCAACAGGCCTGGTTCCCTGAGAAATAATTTCCCTTTAGGACATTTTCCTGGTTGCATTCTCACCATTTCTGGAGCCAGCAAACTTGTTTAGGTAAACAAATTGTTAATTTTGATTATTTTCCATGGCCAATCAACAAAATTAATGTGCGTTTTAAACGCTTCATATATTAACTCTACAGCTCGCTTGGAATCTCAGCCAAGGTGGTACTGTACAGAGTGTAAAACCTCCCAAAAATGAGCTGTGCCATGAGTCCAAAAGAACGAGAATGTGTACACATTGTTGTTTTACATATTACTAATGATGTAAAAACACGCAGCTGGTTTATCCTTTAACCTCCTAGTGCCCGAGTGTCCACATACGTGGACAGCACATTTTAGCTCTTAAGTGGCTATTTAAAATACTTTATGTCTGTAACAAAATATAAAACATTCAGTGTCATCCTGCAACTGTTTTGCAGCATATGAAATGTCCCAAACCCTATTTTTTACTGTCCAAAATGGAAAAAAAATGTTGTTTTTACTCCCTGATAGTCAAACCAAGTTCAAAAAAAAATATTCTATGTTAAATATGCATAAAAGAAAATTCGGGAAAGTGTTATGTAAATTCAGACCACGAGTCCACATATATGGACATTATTTTTTCTCTAAAAGTACATCATATCAAAAGATGATACTTAGATTTTTATTCTAATTAGGTTCAAATAAGCCCAAATAGCAAAGAGAAATAAAAAATGCATGTAAAAAAACACCATGGGCCTTAAGAGGTTATGGGCATAGTTCACACAAAAATGAGAATATACTCGGTTTACTCACCCTCAAGTGGTTTCAAACCTTTATGGTTTCTTTTTTCTGTTCACAAAAAGATATTTAGAAAAATGTTAGAAACCTACTGTAAAAATGTTAGAATTGCTATCATTAACGTTGAAATAATATCTAATTTATGTATTTATTTGTTTGTCATTTTTAATTTTATATTTATTAATGAAATGTTTTTGCCATCAAAATAGCCGTTGTTGCTGACATAGCATCAAATAAAAATATATGATATGACATGATGAAATCTACTGTGTAACCATTGACTTTCATAGTAAGAAAAACAAATACTATGGAAGTCAATAGTTACCTTAGTTACGTTTTTTTTTTTAAACCTTTTCCAAAATATTTTATTTTGTGTTCAACTCAAACAAGTTTGTAACAAGTGAATGAGTAAATGATGACAGAATTTTCAGTTTTGGGTGAAATGTCCCTTTAAGCTTGTTGCTTTATACTGGTCATTACTGAGGCTTTTTCATTCAAGGTAGATGAAGGCGGTGGAGCTACAGGAACTGACACAAACCTGAGTGAGAAGATTCCTCTACCAGAAGCATCTCAAACACCAGAGGATAAAACTGCCCCTGTGTGGAGTGAAAAGATGTCACAGAGCATCCTAGCAGGTCTGAACATTAGATCATAGAGAATAACCAAAACTACATCTTGTACAGTTGAAGTCAGCATTATTATCCCTCCTGAATTATCAGCCCCCCTGTATATATTTTTTCCCAATTTCTGTTTAACGGCAAGACTTTTTTTTTTTTTTTTTTCCCCAACACATTGCTAAAAATAATAGTTTTAATAACTCATTCATATGTAGTATGAATGCCAGCAAAATCTGTGCATGCATGTTGTGCATGAATGGTCACTTATATGTTTTATAGGCTGTATGTTGTGGATAGAAATAGTTTTTCAACACGTCCTGTGTGAATGCTGGCAGATAAATCCTAATGCACACCAAACTATGGTCTAAAACCGGGTGTCCAAACTGGAGGGCTGGTGTCCTGCAGATTTTAGCTCCAACTTGCCTCATCACGCCTGCAAGGATGTTTCTAGAAAACCTAGTAAGAGCTTGTTTAGCTAGCCCAGGTGTGTCTGATTGGGGTTGTAACTAAACTTTGCAGGACACGGGCCCTCCAGGACTGAGTTTGGACACCCCTGGTCTAAAATATATATACTTTTTGGAAATAATTCTGTTGATCACTCTAGTGTTTACCTTTTTTAAAATATCTTCGCTTGAGTTCAACATAAAAAAGACACTTATAAGGGTTTGGAATCATTTACATGTGAGTAAATGGTAAAAACGTTTCATTTTTGGATGAACTGTGCCTTGAACACCTTTTTAGGACATTTCAAAATCATCCACTAGAGGTCACTCTAATACACCAGTATTGTAGATACAACTTGATTTGGCTCATTTTAAGGTTTGTTGACTGAAATATGTGCATATATCAACAGTATCAGAGACCTTCTAAACAAGGAAACCTTTATAATCTATTTATTTAATTACTACATTTGTATTTTGTTTATACTTGCCTCCCCCGGAGATCTGTATTTTTATTGTAAAATGTTATATGTTGTTCTTAATGAATTAAAGTTCAGACTTCCCCACAAAAAAAAAAATCTAGTAAAATAAATTAAAACTGATTTTACTAAGTAAAACATGTTCCTGAGTTGTTGCTGGAAGAGATGGAACTCCGGACAGAAGTTAACAAGAATGATTTATATTTATTAAACTACACTTTACATTCTTTCCCTTGGCCTAGTCTCTGATTTTTCAGGGGTCGCCACAGCAGAATGAACCACCAACTGCTTTGGCATATGCTTTACACAGCGGATGCCCATATTGCATTGGTTTTTTTATTTTTATTTTTTATTTATTAACATCTATCTCAGTCCTAAATTTTCACCCTTCACAATAATTAAATTCAGTTCAATTGAGTAAGCTTTGTTGTCTATCCCACAGGGGTTAGAAATTTGTCTTTAGACATAGGCTCACACACAACAACAAAACAAATGCACTGACACAATTATTTTAAAAAAATTCTATTAAAAAAACCAATGGCAATGGGAATGAATGTCTTCTTGTACTTGGCCTTTTTTCTAAAGGGACTTTCTATCGTCTACCAAATGGAAGTAACTTTAAAGAAACCATGTAAAGGATGGGAAGAGTCTTCCACAATAGCAAAAAACATAATTTTAACACAAAAAATAGAAATTATTGTTGTACAGTCATTAAAATTATGCCAAAAATGGTCACAAGGCTGCATAAAAATCAAAAAATATATAACTGGACATTTCCTAAAAATGCATTGATATACATTTTGCACAAGTCTACAGTTCTCTTGAGTTGCATTTATAATTGTTTCTTTAGCTTTTTGCAGCTGTATCCCTTCTACACTTTACCATGTCTAAGGATTTTTGTTGGTCCTGCAACAACATTCCAGTCATCCAATCAGATTTGAGCAACAGTTTTACAATTTAATGTCAAGTAAGTTTAGGCTTACAATCAGGGCTTGGTGCATCTATTTTATCGTTGTTATTATTATTTTTTTTTTTCATCATTATATACAGCTGAAGTCAGAATTATAAGCCCTCCTGAATTATTAGCCCCCTGTATATTTTTTCCCCCAAATTCTGTATAACAGAAATAAATTTCTAAACATAATAGTTTTAATAACTCATTTCTAATAACTGATTTATTTTATCTTTATCATGATGACAGGAAGAATATTTTACTAGATAATTTTTTTAAGATACTAGTATTCAGCTTAAAGTGCCCCCTTTGGACCCTGTGTCCATTACAATGGACATCACATGTCAGCCCTTGTTTTTTGTGGTTCCTGAGCATTTCATCTCATTTAAAGCCTGCAGTCTATGAGATTGGACGATTGTCATTCAATTAAATGGCGGTACGGCTTAGCATGTTGTAATAATAAAAAAAATCCACTATACTGAAAAGCAGCATGGCTTCACTTCACTCCAGACACAGATGTAAGCCACATTTACAATATTTTTATTCAGATTTATTGATATGTTTGCCAGTATTTCATATATTTGTACGTTTAAAAAAAAAAAAAAAAAAAAAAAAAAAAAAAAAAATTTGCACGTACTAATTGAAGTTTAAAATCTTTTGTAACATTGCAAGCTTTAGATCAGGATTTTTTCAAATATGTCTGTCCCTTAGGATGTACAATGGGTTCAAGATATGTTACTGAAATTAAATCTCCAGTAATGCTGATTGAACTTTTTTTTTTTTTTTTTTTTTTTTTTTTTTTAATATAAAATCACTATATCGATATACTAATTCATTGCTGAAACTATTTTATATGCAGAATATACTTGAGCATATAGCTGATGGAAAATCTCAGATGTGGACTTTGTGGAGTGATGATGAGGATAAAGTTTATTATAAACGAGGTGCAATCTATACAACAAAACCCTCAATAACCCTCATGGTAATGTTTGTGATTTTGAAAATAAATTTCAAGATTATACCAGCAATAATGTATGTTTTGTGTTGGTATAATGTTCGGGAAGTACAACTGTATTGACCTGATGTCCATTTGAAATGGACAAAAAAAAAAAAAAAAAAAAAAAAAAAAAATATATATATATATATATATATATATATATATATATATATATATATATATATATATATATATATATATATATATAAAGGTTGTTGAATTTAATATTATAATTGTCTATAATTTTTATAATATGGTCTCATTTATAGGAGTCTTAAGAACTGTAAAAACATACTTACATTTTTCAGAAACCTGGAAAATAATTCAGGTCTGAAGGAGTTAAATGCTTAACTAGGTTAATTAGAAAAGTTAGGGTAATTAGGCAAAGCATTGTATAATGATAGTTTGTTCTGTAGACAATAAAGAAAAAAATAGCTTAAGGAACCTAATAATTTTGACCTTTTTAAAGTTTTAAAAAAAATTAAACTCCTAGCTGAAATAAATCAAATCAAACTTTCTCCTGAAGAAAAAATATTATAGGAAATACTGTGGAAAAATTCCTTGCTCTGTTAAACATCATTTGGGAAATATTTAAAGTAACAAAAATTTACAGGAGGGCTTATAATTGTCACTTCAACTGTATATCATTCTTTTTTTTCAGGTTAGGTTTCAACAAAATATACTGACCCAGGAACGTGTCTTCCTCTGCAAAAAATCAGGATGTTTTTAAAGCTATTGTTATTTCCTTTTTTTTTTCTCTCTCTCTCTCCAAAGGCTCCTCGTGGTTGGGTCGGGGTCTTGTTCGCGGAGCAGAAGCGACTGGTAAAGCCATTCAGAGAGGAGGGACAAAACTGCGGTTCAACATCACCCCAGAGGAGACTCCAGCAGAGGTCAGTCCTAAAGTCACCAAAGGCCTCAACGCAGCCAAACAGGCCACTGGCGGAGCGGTCAAAGTCAGCCATTTTCTGGGTAAATCAATATTTATCTGACGCTGAATTATTTATAGTCTATTGCGTTATGATGTTTAATATATTTTGATTTACTCTCCAGTGGACGGTGTTGCTGCCGTAGCAGGTAAAGTTGGGAAGGAACTCGCTCCACATGTGAAAAAACACGGTAGCAAACTCATCCCAGAATCCCTCAAGAAAGGCAAAGATGGCAGCTCCAAAATGGATGGAGCCAAGCTCGTGGCTGGAAGCAGCATACAAGGTGACTGAATTCATAGTTTAGCTGTTCTGTCTTGCTGAATGGTATGTTGGTTTAGTTGATCAAGTTTGTTAAAGGGACAGTTCACTCAAAAGATGATCATTACTTGTTATAATGTTTACTTCATCACCACAAGTGGATTTAAATCTTTGAGTTTCTTTCTTCTGTTGAACGTAGGGCTGGGCGGTTTTTCCGATTTTTTTTCGATTAATTCGAATTTACGTTTTAAGACGATTTTATTTTTTTACAAAATCGAGGAATCGCGGTTTTTTAATAAAAATATTAAAGCCGCTTTTCCACTATTGTGCCAAACCGTTCTAAACTGTTAGACAACCGTGCTGATTCTGTGTGTTGACGTCGCGGCTCTGTTGATGTGCTGCCACAGCTGGTAGCGGAAGCGCGCCAGGGCGGACCGGCCTTTGGGAACACCGGGACATTTTCCCGCTAGAGCAACAAGCGCCCCGCAGTCAGCCAGCCAGCTTCGCGAATGTTTCCATGCGCGTCGTGCTGTTGTTCGCGTCCCGCAGCCGTCTGTGGCTCCCGCGCGAGCTGCGAGACGGGGACCCGCGCACCACCTCAAGGACGGTTACGGCGTGTTGTAAATGTCGGTCACCGCAGAAAGTCAAATCTTTCTTTAATTTGGACTTTTGCTTGAATTACGGAGTGGCACAGTAGCTGTCAAGGTACTGTATGAATTAAATCATAACCCATATATGCACCAATAAACAAGTAAAATGAATGAATGAATAAAATAAATATGGATTCTTAAATGTCGGCAGTTTTTACTCCAAAAAATATCAATACATATCGACAAATGTTTTATAAAAATAAAGCAATTTCCAACATTTCAGCTATAGGCCATTATACGATTCAGTTAAATATAAGATAGACCTTTAAATGTATATAGATATGTAACAGGTTTCTGTGGGGTTTTTTCTCTCACGGTAATCTTTAATATATACTGGGTGGTGTAGCTACGCACAAATATTTTCTAAAACGTCAAGCAGATATTTGTCTATAGCTCGTTAGTTATTTATGAAGACAAAAAATAATTAAAATAACAAAAATAAAACTATAAAATTACAAAGATAAAAGAGCAGCATTCTGCTAAATATAGCCTAGTCCTTTATATCCTGATATGCTGTGTTGTTTCATTCGTTTTTTTTATATTTAACTTGATGCATTCGTTATTTAATATTTAAATACAAAATCGTTTAAATGGTTATATTTTACCATCAAAATGTAATATATTTAATATCATTACCATTTTTTGATATAAAACCGCTGTTATTTTATTGATTGTTATGAAATAATTTAAGTGCTATATTTTTTATTAGTGAAAGTGCTTGCTCACTTTGACAAGGCCTGTCCAAATATATATTTCTGCCATGCCACTAATACAGATAAACTATTGTTGCATTATCATTGTTTATTTTTCTGTTATGTACAGAGATTTGAATATTTATTTCCCCTCCAATCCTTTTTAATCTTCAAGTTACATTTTGGTCATTTTCTCTCCAAATAAAATTTGCCCAAAGCTGCACAACATATGACCTGCTGTGACTTCTATTGTAGCTATGTTTAGCATCCCTAAATGAGAGAGTGCCATAACCGCGTTTAGTCACACTATTGCTTTTCTTTTACAAGTGAGCATAAAAAAAAACTAGTTTCAGCATTTATTTAAATTTAAATGAACAAGGTAAGCTGGTAAGGTAGTTACACAGTAAAAAAAAAATTAATAAAAAAATAAATAAAAAAATCGAAATCGAAATCGTGAATCGGTCAAACTTTATGAAAAAATCGAGATTTTTTTTTTTGCCATATCGCCCAGCCCTAGTTGAACGCAAAGATATTTGAAGATATTTTGAAGAATGTTGGTTGCTGGTGAAAATAAATACTGAAAGTCAATTGGTGGCAGCTACCAGCATTTTTCTAAATGTCTTTAGTGTTCAACAGAGAAAACTCAATGATCGAATGAGGGGAGAGTAAATGATGGTAGAATTTTAAAATTTTGCGTGAACTATCGCTTTAATATCTCATAATTCATCTTTAAAGGGACAGTTCACCCAAAAATTAATATTTGTCTGTTCATTTATTCACCTTCTGGTGATTATTTGAGTCATCGGTAGAGCAACTCTAAAAAGACACTTTTTGAACAATTTCTTTGGCGAAATGGTCTCCTGACAAAACATTTAGCAAAAAAAAAACTATTTTACTCAGCCACATGTGTTTAAATGTTATTGAGTTCCTTCTGTTTAACACAAAAGAAGATCTTTTAAAGAATGTTAGTTACAGGTGAAAAAAACATTACTGTCGAACTCAGTTGGTGGCAGCTACCAGAATTTTTCTAAGTATCTTAGTGTTCAACTTAAGAAAGAAACTCCACTGAGCTAATGAGGGGTGAGTAAATGATGGCAGAATTTAATTTTGTGTGAACTATCCCTTTAATATCTCAGAATTAATCTTTAAAGAGACTGTTCATCTATAGCCGGGGTACCCTAACTTGGTCCTGGAGGGCCGGTGTCCTGCATAGTTTAGCTTGAACTTCCTTCAACACACCTGCCTGGAAGTTTCTAGCATACCTAGAAAGAGCTTGATAAGCTTGTCTAATTGGGGTTGCAGCTAAACTTTGCAGGACAGCACCGAGTTTGGGCACCCCTGATCTGTAGTGATTTATAATATTGATTGATTTATTTATATATATTTCAGAGCATCTGTAAACTTTTTAAATTTTTTAAATTTTTTTATAAATAATGCGTGCATTTATTTGTTTGTTTTAAAGGCCAATATACAGAAGGGCACAACCATAGGGTTACAATGTCTGGTTAAAGGAAAATGCTAAAATTATGGTCACTGGTAAAGTTATGGTCTCTAAAATTCATTCATTCATTCATTTTCTTGTCGGCTTTGTCCCTTGCGGGGTCGCCACAGCGGAATGAACCGCCAACTTATCCAGCACGATTTTACGCAGCGGATGCCCTTCCAGCCGCAACCCATCTCTGGGAACTTCCACACACACACATTCACACTCATACACTATGGACAATTTAGCTTACCCAATTCACCTGTACTGCATGTCTTTGGACTGTGGGGGAAACCGGAGCACCCGGAGGAAACCCACGCGAACCCAGGGAGAACATGCAAACTCCACACAGAAACGCCAACTGACCCAGCCCAGCCGAGGTTCGAACCTGCGAACCTGCGACCCAGCGACGTTCTTGCTGTGAGGCAACAGCACTACCTACTGCGCCACTGGGTTGCCGTCTCTAAAATTATGGTCACTAAATAATAATTTTGCTAAAATTTATTTTTCTAAAATTATGGTCACTGGTAAAGTTAATGTAAATAATTATAATAATAATAACTGATATATATATATGCACAACAAAATATTACCTGTACTTCCCGATGATATACTGAGATCTTCAGTTTAAAGCAGGGATGTCAAACTCAATTCCTGGAGGGCCGCAGCCCTGCACAGTTTAGTTCCAACCCTAATTAAACACACCTGATCAAACTCATTGAGCCCTTAAGGCTTGTTTGAAACCTACCAGTAAGTGTGTTGAAGCAGGGTTGGAACTAAACTGTGCAGGGCTGTGGCCCTCCAGGAATTGAGTTTGACATTCCTGGTTTAAACAATGTAAATATTAACTTCAAAATAGCTTTTCCCAACTGACAAACAATAAACACACTGATCGCCAGTTAGAGACCCTTTTGTTATAAAGAGTTTAAGGGAAATAGGATGTTCTTTGGTATGGGTGATAACATGGTATAGTTCTCTTTATAATGCTTATTCTTGCACAGGCTTTAATAAAACATATTTTAAGTCATATTAAGATGCAAATTGTGCTGTAAACTGCAGGTTTATCGACTCTCTGGTCAAGTCTGGAAACTGCAGGAAAGACTATTGGGAAAAGTTTATCATCCGAGACTGTGACCACTGTGAGGCACAAGTACGTGAGTCTTTTTCATTTATTGCTCTGCAGGATTCTCTGATTCAGTTTCTTGTCTACGTTCATATTTCATACTTTGCTGTATCTAAACATAATTGCTTTGGGAAATGCTTTAATTGACTCTTTTCTGTCACTTTTTCAGATTTAGGGGTCTAGGGAGTATCTCGGACCCCCCTAGTGGTGTATAAATGGTGGCGGGTAAAAACAAGCGGTGTATTCTCTGATTAACGTCTCCAACAGTGCCTTATTTTCTTGAGTTATTGACCATTCAGAGGTTGCTGAGAGGGTGCTTGTTCTTATTATTGGTCCATCAGTATATTTTGCTAATTAAAAGTGAGGTGAACGCAACCGTTTGTCTGATCATTGTGTTCTGCTTACAAATTTCACAGTTACGTTTTCTGTGGAATCAATAGTTTGACAAAAGTTTATATATGGGAATTTTTCAAAAACAAACAAACAGCAACACACTGTTCAGTAGAGGTGAGACACAGATGTAACAGTCATCTGTGAAGCATGTTTACATTAAAAAACAATAGAAAGTAGAGCATTGGGATAAAAAAACAACACACATTTGGTGTAAATGATAATATAATATTCATTCATTCATTTTCTTTTTGGCTTAGTGCCTTTATTAATCTGGGGTTGCCACAGTGGAATGAACTGCCAACTTATCCAGCATATGGTTTACGCAGCAGATGCCCTTCCAGCTGCAACCCATCACTGGGAAACATCCATACACACTCATTCACACACATACACTATGGCCAATTTAGCTTGCCCAGTTTACCTATATCACATGTTTTTGGACTTGTGGGGGAAACCGGAGCACCCAGAGGAAATCCACACCAACACGAGGAGAACATGCAAACTCCACACAGAAATACCAACTGATCCAGCCGGGGCTCGAACCAGTGACCCTATAATATAATATAATATAATGTAATGTAATATAATATACAGTAGTCAACATATAAAGTGGATCAAAACAATATTTGAAATCATCCTAAGACAAGAATGGGTGTTGATCAACAGATTTAGGTCAATTTTGATGAAAGGTTTAGTTTATTTAAAATTTGACAGGACATTGATGCATTTCAGGGAATTGTGCTGCAATACAAACACGCACTCAAAACAATATTTGACTAAAAAAATACTGCTTTATAACATGATGAACAAAGTAAAAAGTGAAGAAGTAAAAACAATAGTTTAAAAAACATCAAACACTATAAATGATTAGTTATTTATGCAACAGTTTTAGAGCACGAGGAATAAAGGAGAGTTCATGACATTTAGTTTTACTCCTGGATATAGAAAATGTCTTATGTCAATGAAGAAGGTAGGATGACACTGCAGCATTAGATCGGAAACTATGCAGTGGGGATCAACTGCCATTGAGTATTTTAGTGAGAGTACGTATGGTGGCTTCCTTATGCCTTTCACTGAGTGTTGGAAAAGTTGAAGTCGGAATACCCATTATCTGACAATATTGCTTTTGGATTCTCTCTAACTCCTCAGAGAGACCTATAGGTAGTCCGCCCCAGACTGGACTGGCGTACTCAAGAACTGGCCGTATAAAAGTCAAGTACACTTGCATTAGAACATCACAAGGAAAACCTGCTTGTGTTGGCTTCACAAAGATAGTGCACTTTCCAAATCATGTACTTAACGTGGGCATCCCATGATCGATCAGGGGATATTAGCACACCCAGCAATTTAAAGGTGGAAACTCTATTAATTGCTTGTCCAAAGGTTTTGATCCACTTCAAATGTTGACTACCAGAAAAGTCACTTTAAGGCAAGTTATTTCACTTAGTGGCCATCTTTGAAGCACCTTTTGGGTAGTATATGCTCTGCCATTCTGTTTGAATGGGAAAACATCAACTGCTCCAAACCTGTTTGCCATGCTTACAATTCAATTTCATATTTGGAATCCCCAATAAAGATAAAACATCAACTGTATATTAAGTTTCATTTCTAAACGTTTGATTTAAACAAAATCAGCATTTTTTAGGTTGCCCAAGCTAATGCGAATGCTCACTCGAAGGGAACAAAATCACGACACTAATCTCCTTTATGGCCATGTTACACATTATCCTCTAAATAATGCCTTGATCGTGCTGGTTGTCTGAAGTAACTCTCAACTTGGTCTTGATCGGGGGTGCCCAAACTCTGTCCTGGAGAGCCAGTGTCCTACAGATTTTAGCTCCAACTTCCTTAACACGCCTGCAAGGATATTTCTAAAAAGCCTAGTAAGAGCTTGATTAGCTAGCCCAGGTGTGTCTGATTGGGGTTGGAATTAAACTCTGCAGGACTTCCAGGGCTGAGTTTGGGCACCCTTGGCCTAATGGCAAATCTCCTCCCAAAATGACAGCGGCCACTTTGTTTACAAGTTTGTAAGCAATGGGGTACGTTTTTCGTTTGACATTGACATTCATTTTAAACGGAGAACATTTGTTTTTTAAGTTGGTTTATTTAAAAGTAAATATTTCAAGCTTCCAGCACATTTGCTGACCCTATAAGGTTAATAAGTACTGCAGAAACTGTCGTAAAGGCCCCTCCATGCAGAATCGTCAGTCTGTTGATCTTACTCTTCACGTACGAGCGGGCGCAGACACTTCCGGTTTCATTCACTTCCATTGATTTTTAGACGTTAAAAACCACTCGTTGTGTTGCTCTACAAACAAATATGTTCATGACTCCTACATAAAGTAGAATATCTAATAAGAAAATATCAGTTTGCAACATCAAGCAAGTAGTTTGATCATTTTCTTGTCATTTCTCCCATAGGCGAATCGGAAGTTCTAAAACAATCGCAAAAACGAGCGCACTTCCACATCGTAGAATAAGGTCAATAGAGATTGATGATTGTCAATATGGCGAATGAAGCCCTGCCTTCTAGCACAGAAGCCAGTTACATTTTCCCCATTCAAAACCATACAAGAGACATGTCTTATGTATTCTATAGTCTTTAACAATAGTCACATTTAAAATACATACTTGTCAACTAAATAGTTGATTAAAAACTGGATTTGTTACTAGAAACAATATAATAGTTACTAGTCGGTATAGATGTACTAGTATAATAAATTAGTAGTATCTTTTAAAGTCGGCATGAATATCAAATTGCTGTAGACTTTCATTATTTCAGTATGATGACGTTTTTCCCAGCTGAAACAGAGTTTTGAGTAGGGGCGGGGCTTTATTTTGTGCTTCTCATTTTTCACTCACAGTCAGGGGCGGACTTAGTGATTTGGGGGCCCTAAGCAATTCCAGGAATGGGGCACAAGCATTGAAAACATCTTTTTCTCTGTAGATTGAGTTTTTTTTTATTTAGTTTTTTGTAAATACACTGCATGTTAAAAATATATTTTAAGTGGAACCTTTATCTTAATGTAAAATTAAATGCATTGAATTCACAAACTATGTACAGTTAATTAGCTATATTTGTGGTTAGATTTTAATATTTGCATGTGCAGTACGGAAGGAACGCTCCAGTATTCATGAGTGCTCAAAAAGAAGTAATAACATTAAAATCTTATTGGTTATAGTCAGGTTTTACGACGTACCTGTATGATAGAAAATTTATTAAAAAAGCAATATGATTAATGTAGGCTTCTTGGCAGTGGTCAGGGCCCCCTAATTTCCCAGGGCTCTACGCGGCTGCTTACCTCGCTTATTGTTTGTCCGCCTCTGCTCACAGCAAACTAACCTTTTGGAGGGGTGTGGCTAAACGTATTTTGCCCAAGCTGTCAAACTGACGTCAGAAAAGGATGGTCGTTCAGTTAATGTTAGTGGTTAAACTTGCACAAATGAATTGTTCAACTTAAAACTAACTGTGGACGTTTATAAAATAAAGATTGTTCTTTTTGATTTCTTGAAGACTTTAAAGAGTACTGTAAAAAAAAATGAAGGTTTCACACAATTCCTTCATGTTGCCCCAACACAAATCGATTAAGTTAACTCAATCGTTTTTACAAATTCAAGTGGATTGAACATAAAACAATTAAGTTGTCCCAAAAAACCTTAAGAATTGTTTCAACTCATTTTAAATAAGTAGTTTGAACAAGCAGCAACAAGTTTATTTATTTATTTAAATGATATCAAAGCATTTTTATTTTATTTATTTTTTTTTTTTTTATCAAAGCAACATTTTTTGTTGTTCTGGTTGAAAGTCTCTTCACATTCCAATAGTACTGATTAAAGTAAATGATCTAAATGTATTTTTATGGATTTTTATATTCTGGGTAGAGGGAATAAGACTAAAAAAAATGTTCATACAAATTAAAATAGTGTCGGGCCGACATCTCCTATAATTCTGATATGTAGCTCAAACTGTCTGCAAAGAGCTTGGAACGTTCTATTGAGTGTCGCCTCTTGGCGATTCTATTGCAACAGCAGTGCCCAGCAACAGCCCCGGATTCCGCCATTTTGGAGTGAAAGCGATCTGGTGTCCAGTGGATCTTATTGCTGTTGCGATGGCACGCAGCTGCTTTTTATTTTTATTTATTTTTTTTTATTTTTTTTATTTAATTAGCTGAAATACAACCCTTAAAGACGACAATACAACACTAGAGTGTCGCCTCTTGGTGATTCTATGCTCTTTGCTGTCTGTCAACACCTGTTTGTACGCAGCTCTGCCATTTGTGCATACACGTGCTGCACGTTCACGAGAGAGAGAACGAGCGCGAGGGGTTAAAAACATGCTGAATCGAAACTTTTTTTTTTTTTTTTTTTTTTTTTTTTTTTTAAATCCTGAATCAATATTGGAGTTAGTTTTGCATGCTGGAGGAAGGACGACACCATAGCTGAAGTATTTCTCTTAGACGGGTAATGTTTTGATTTGTCACGCAGAGCAGATGTAGATTGGGTTGTTATGAATAGGTTATATGCACAGTAGTGTGGTTCAGCCACTGCAATCTTCCGGCGAAAGATTGATGTGACTATTTTAAGTTTCATAAGGGCCTTTTACAGCATCGATAATGAAGATTTTTATTTAGTTTAATGACAAAACATCAGTAAATAGCACTATTCCGCCTAGCCTGCTTTACTGAGGTGAAGATGGTTTTATATTCACATTGGTTCATTTTTGAACAATGACAACCTGTGACGCGCTTCCTATATTGTTCACCGCTACTCTGAATATTCGGTCAGAAATAGCATGTAAGTATTGCTTAGAAATGAGTGTAATAATAAGTGTAATTCCTGCACGCCGCCGCCTGGCCAAGCTTTAGCTCAACACATGAGAGAGGGTTCTGCGGTTATCTTTAAGGTACAGGCGCTTGTGTTTTCAGGAGGTGTGGCTTTGGATGGCAGGGACAGTGTTTTAGAGATTGATGCTAACAGGCTAGCATTGTGGCAGATCACCTACTGCACCTTTAGCAGAATTGAGAAGGGGGCAGGGCTTTATTTTTGTACTCATCTTTTACTCTCATCAAATTAACTTTTGGAGGGGTGTGGAAAAGTATCGTCATTCAGTTAATTTTAGTGGTTAAACTTGCACAACTTAATTGGTCAATGTAAAACTGAGGACATTTATAAAATAAAGATTTCATGCAAACTTTAAAGAGCTCTATAAAAATGCTGGGTTCCATGTAATTCAGGTTTAGTTACATTAATAGTTTTACAAATTTAAGTGCATTGAACATAAAACAATTAAGTTGTCCCCCCAAAAAACCTTAAGAAACCTTGTTTCAACTTATTTTAAATGAGTAGTTTGAAGGAGCAGCACAAATCTTTTTTTTGAGTGAGGTACCTAAATAATAAGCACTAATAGCTAAGGAGTAAATATTTGTACTTCATCTAAAAATAAGTACTAGATTAAATGATAATGGAGCTTGCCATAGTCTGTGATGTGTTCTTCAGCTCAGATTATGTTCATGTCTGTGATCAGGTATGGAGACGAGGCAGGACAAGCGGCAGACACTGCAGTCCAGTCTGCTGTCAATGTAGGGGTCACAGCATTTAATATGGACAATGTGTGCCTCAAGGGTGTGCTGAAGGCCACAAGCAAACAGACTACAAAGGAAATGGTGAAGGACACTCCAAAAGGAGAAGAAACTGAGGACAAAGACAAGTCCCCAAAGAAAGGATGAGGAAAAATGACATGCATGAATGATCATGTAGCACACATCAGTATATCTGCATTGATGAAATATTATGTCGTGATGTTTACAGAATTATTTTATTATATTAATGAAATGTTATATTTTATTTTAGTTCTGAATTTTTGTAATGTTATTCTGAGGATTTTATAGAAGGAAAACATAAATATGTTGTGATGTTTACAGAAAATAAGCTTCTATTAGTGAAACAAATGTTATACTCTTGTTACAACAAAAATGATATATGCTATATCTGTCATGATATCTGAAGGGTTAGATTTATAGAAGGAAAACTTTTCTTTTACCTTGTTTGAATCCTTGCATGTCATCAGGATTAATGATATCAGTGATATATTACTTTTATTAGCCTCCTGATTAAAGTTTACACAGAAAATGTGCTAACTATAGTTCACCTGTAGCTGTAACAATAACAAAAAAATGTAATATTATATTTGTAAATACAGCTGCCATAGTTGTAATAAAAATGTGTATATTCTTCATACATGCCTTTTTTTTTTACATGCCATACATAATTTTGGTGGCTTGAGAAAGCGGCAACCTCCCGCGCTCCCTCGTGAAGCCAATACGGAAGTAACTGAAACTGCAATTCATCGACTGACCTTGGGGGGGCTGGCTCCAGGAAGTCCAAGTGCTTTCTTTCTGCATTGGTAAATTGGCCATTTTTACAGCTGATAAAAACATGTTTACTGCCTGGTACAAAAGATGGCTTTGGTGCATATAGCCATGATTACCCTTCATGACAACTGTGAGGGGAGTGGATTTTTTTTGTAACTCATCCATTTCATTTTTATTAAGTTATATTAAGTCTGCATAATTAAGGGCGTGGCCACTTGAGTGACAGCTAGCTCTCGCTCGTCACCGTCTCATTACCTCAGCTGATTCTGGCTAATTGGCCACTGAGCTCGGCATATACATCGTATTTTTGTTTTGGTTAATGTTTCTTTACACAGTCATTTGCCTTTTGGAATTATTTCCTGCAATTATCAGATACTATAGCATGCTGTGTGCACTTAATTGTGCTTACAAACCGTTTAAGTGGCCTCCATTTCCCAGGTGAGTGAGATTATATACTTCTATAACATCTCTATGAATGTATTTGTTTTATTTAAGATCATTTATCATTTAAATGTTCTTTACACCAGTATTGCACTCCAGAATCTGACAGATTGATTAGTTGTAGGCTATAAAACAGTCATCTGAAGCGTTGTCATACAGTGTTAGTGCTGGATTTTATAAACAGCCCTGCATTTGCTAACAGGCTATATTTAAAGTATTTTGAAGTAATTCGCGGTTTCCTTCTGTCGAAAAACGTCAAAAGAACAATGTTTAGTGGCTCAATGTGTTATAACAGTGTTTTTAAAAGTCTCAACACTTTATTGATGTAGTGTACAACCAAGCACATGTGGTCAGAACACAAACGAGTCACAGGTAATGAAGTATTAAACATTCTCCCAAAGTAAAAAGTCTGTCTAAGCCAGGTCTAAGCAAAATGCTGAGAATCCAGCATGCGTCTGTAGCTCCGCTCACTCTCCGCCTCTTTGCCCTTATTTGGTATCCCGCGTTTGGTGCAATGACGCGGTAACAAAATGGCGATGGTTGGCCGTGCCTACTTGTAGCTTCTTTTGCAGTGTTCAGAAACCTATGGGTGACGTCACGGATACTACGGCCATATCTTTTACAGTCTATGTATTCATAAACTTCTTCCGTCTTCTGAGACTAATTTTAAAGTGTATCTCCTCCTAAGCCTTTCAAGCTACATACTTCAAACTTTCGTCAAACCTTCAAACTGGTCTGACTCGGGTTGCTATATCTTTTTTAACTAATTTGACTTTCGGTTTCCCGAAAAACGACCCAGAAAATTCCCACAAGTCCCATTGACCTAAAATTGGGTTAACTTTGTGAGCTCATAACTCTGCATCAGACTGTCCTACAGACTAGAGTCTGGCCTCATTCAACTCTGTCTAGCCAGCAGCCAATCACTGATGACTTTTAAACTTACTAGCCACTTCCTAGCAACCTATTTCAGCACCCTAGCAACTGTCCTATAGACTGTGACTAGCTATTCTAACACATGCTAATAGTTTTAACATCCTACTGACATGCTAATCTTGCTAGAAACATGCTCACAATATGCTAGTCATGCTAGCACATGCTAACAACATGATAATTCATGCTAGAAACAAGCTGATTCATGTTAGAATCATACTAGTAACACTAGAATCATGTTAGTAACATGCTAGAATCATGCTAATATATGCTAGAATCATGCTAGTAACATGCTAATGCATGCTAGAAACATGCTAGTAAGATGCTAATTCATTCTAGATTCATGCTAATTCATGCTAGAAATATGCTAGTAACGTTAATTCATTCTAGAATCATGCTAACGACATACTAATTCATGGTAGTAACATGTTAATTCATGCTAGAATATGCTAGTAACATGCTAATTCATACTAGAAACATGCTAGTTACGTGCTTATTCATGCTAGTAACATGCTAATTTATGTTAGAACCATACTAACATGCTAATTTATGCCAGAATCATGCTAACAACATGCTAATTCATGCTAGAATCATGCTACCAACATGCTAATTCATGCTAGGATCATGCTATTACCAACCTCAGACACAGGGATCAACTTTAAAGCTTTTTTACTGGCTTGCTTCAGTCTTTACAGTGGTTACATTGTTGACTGCAGGGATCTTAAACATTTTAGCCAACTTGATACTTTTTCAAGCTAAATAAACTACTTCTAACAGGTTTTCTCAAGCCACCATAAAGTTTGTCCTCAAACTTTATCTAGTTTCATATGATTTTGTCGAACTATCAGTGTTATTGTAGTAACAGTAAACCCAATGTTATTGGACCAGTCATGATTGCGTTATATGTGTTGCCATGGATACCGCGCAACAATCATAAAACACGACCAAAGTGAAACCTGTCCGTTATTCAGACTGAAAATGGGAGAGAGCGATCTCAGAAATCAGGAATGTTCTCGACTGCATGCAGAAGTGGAGCACGAGAGAGAGGTCAAGTGAGTACAAGTTAACATACAGGTGATCTGCAGACATTTCAGTTATTCAGTGTTGTTCAGATTTTGTTTAGTAAACTTGTGAATCGTTTTTAAAGGGAGATGTTACAGGACTCTGTGGTTGATCTGAGGAACACGTTGGCTGATTTGGAGAGACGACTTCACAGTGTTGATGAAGAAGGTCTGTAGACTGCTTGAATAATCATTATTATACTCCGGAGGAAACGTTTTGTACTCCAGAGGTTTTCAGTATATGGCAAGCTGTATTCGCCCAAAGTTCTGAACGAATTTCATCTCGATTGGATTTTATTGGTAAAAGGATTTCTGCAGGTTTTTTCAAATCAAATTTAAGACTTAAGACCATTATGAATTAAATTTTAGACTTGTACAGGACTAAGCCCTAAGGATTTTTTTTCTGATTTCTAACTTCTGTAAATAGTTTTTGTATTAATGGAAGATCACGTAAAGAGATGTTGCTTTAGTGTTTTTCTTTCCCTGATTAGGGAATTTAATTTGGAGAATTTGGTATAAAAATGTCCAACAGCTGTTGTGAATTGTATCTCTTTGCAATAAAAAACTTAAATATAAAAAAAAAAAGAAGGTTTAAGATGGATTATAGGTGATGGGGTGTTGGCCAGATTGGGTAGCTTAACATTTAAGTGACTTTTTAAGACCTGTTTTCTAAATTTAAGATTTTAAGACTCTGCAGAAATCCTGTAGTAAAAATTTAATTGATTAATAAATTCTAACTATAAACAATTCTAATTATTGAGCTTTACAAATAATTATTACTAGCTTTATATCTCGATTGATTTTCTTTTATTTTCCAGCTGGCACCTTGACGTCGAAACGATGCGTCAAACATGCTAATTAATTTGATGTTGAAGCATTGATGTCCATTTGACATCCACACATCGATGCCCTTTTGACCACCAAAATAACGACTGAAAATGATTGTGAAACTTATTCACCTGAAAGCTTTCAAATTTGCACTGAATGTTGTATCTCTAAAATGACATCAAATTAACATTGTGTAATATATATTGTAATCGATTTTTAATGTGTTTTTTGACACTAATGTTAGGTCAATTTGATGTTGTTTTGACAAGCTAGTCAAACCTTTTTTTTTTTTTTTTTTCAAAACATTTCAAAAAACAAAACTTTTTATTTTTGTATTTATTTTTTTACGTGTTTTGTTGATGTTCGACATCAAGGTGCCTGCTTGGTTCTAACTAAAGGGTTATACAACTAACTTTTTTTTTTTTTTTTTTGTTATTAAGAATTACAATTTGAGAGCTTTTTGATTTTGTCAGTGAAATTCCAATAATGAATGATGTTTAATTGCATAGCTCTAATTCATCTCATTTCTCTCAAAATGTCGGAAATCTCCTAACTATTGGGATCTTTTACTAGTAATAACTAAACAAGATAGCTGTCGAATTGAAGAGCATTTTAATACAGTCATTTCCAAAAAGAATCACATTAAAGAGCTGTTATTGTAATTCTTACTAACAGTAAGCTTTTCAGTTACAGAGCTTTCAAATTGAACCGTTACTAGTAATCATTTTATTAATATATCTAATAATATTAGAAAGCTCTGCTATTGTCTTGTAACGAGAGCTTTCTTAACTCTACTGCATTATGGAGATTGCTGTATGAAGGAATTTTTACAAATAAGTATGCAATTGCAGAGTCCTTTAATTCTTGCTAGCAATAATGCAAATGCGATGAGTAAAGCTAAAATGGCTTGCCATACTGTATATGATATATGGACAGTTTATTTTTTTTTATAGACAACAAAGAAAAAAATCAAGTCTGAATTTGCATTTTGCTCAGAGAATGAGTGGAGGACCCGATACGAGACTCAGCTGGAGCTGAATGAACAGCTGGAGAAACAAATCAGTGTAGTTCGAGAGAGACTCCAGACCCTCCGCAGTGATCCTTCAGGTAAATTATAAACAGAACCATGCAAAATATGACACAAACTTTCTTTCTGTCTATACATGTATATTTTTTGCTGTTTGCGAATATAACAAATATATCTTGTGGTGCAATATAGACCATAGGTTACTTTCTATTTGGTCATTTCTGGGGTCTAATTTATAAAATTATGCTTAGAAACTTTTCTAAAAGTGAACGTTCACCAGAGAATAACATTTTATTTATTAATGATTATGGCCCATATGATGATTTAAAGTGGTTCAATGAAGTCAATATTTAAATTAAATATTTACTTAGGGGTGACACGGTGGCTCAGTGGTTAGCACTGTCGTCTCACAGCAAGTAGGTTGCTGGTTTGATGTTCTCCTTGTGTTGGCGTGGGTTTCTTCCGGGTGCTCCAGTTTTCCCTGCAGTCCAAAGATGTGTTATAGGTCAATTGGATGAACTAAACTGGCTGTAGTGTATTAGTGTGTGTGTGTTAATGTGAGTGTATGGGTGTTTCCCAGTACTGGGTTGTGGCTGGAAGGGGATCAACTGCATAAAACATATCCTGGAATAGTTGGTGGTTCATTCCGCTGTGGTGACCCTGATAAATAAGGGATTAAGCCGAAGGAAAATTAATTTTTACTTAGAGTTTTCTTAAAGCTGCCACAATCTCTTGTCAAGTTTGTTTTTCATAGATCAAAACTGTATTTTTTTCTCTTTATTGCAAATACAAAATCTGATTACAACAACATGACATTAAACTATATAAAAAAAGTATGTATAAAATGTGTAAAGTTCAACACAAGAGTGTCATTAGGTCCAGAAAAAGAATTTATAGCCTATCAAAATATAATACGCCACGTTTATAAATAAAACCCCTTATTTTTATAGTGACAACCAATCTGCAATAATCCAAATGAACACTTGGGGGCGCCTGAAAAATGAAACCGGACAGTTCAGTTTGAAAGTTGTACAGTATCTTGTGTGTGTGTGTGTGTGTGTGTGTGTGTGTGTGTGTGTGTGTGTGTGTGTGTGTGTGTGTGTGAGTGAGGACATCAGTGTGTGTGTGTGTGCGGGGGAGGATGAGGTTTACATTATGAGCTGGGTCATCATAGTTCATCTCCATAGTTTCACATACACTAAACTACTACTCCTAGATGCACCTTACTAGAGCAGACCCCATTTCAACTTCAGAACTGCTTTGTTTAAACTGCATTGAGTTTTTGCTTAGTTTCTAATCCAAATATCTAAAAAATTATTAAATCAAGCGTTTTCTAGACAAGTAAAAAATATTTTTACTTTAAAAACCTTTTCCTTAAAACAGGCAAAATAATCTGCCAATGGGATCATTAAAATAAGCCTGTTTTCAGTTTCAAATAAGATTATTTTGCTTACTCCGCTGGCAGATTATTTAGCTAATTTAAAGGAAAAACTCACTTAAATTGGACTTGTTGTTTTCTTGTCTAGGAAATGCTTCTTGATTTTTATACCAAAACAAGACACATGGGTAGGAAAAGCATTTTTGCATTGTATGTCAGATTTTGACCCGACCATCTGAATGTCACAGCAGAAATTGAGATGATTTGATTAAATGGAGATGATCAAAATGATTTAAGGGCCATGTTTTCCTAATACATAATGAAATATGAGGCATGCCTAACTAAGCAAGACAGATTTATGGCTTAGTTTGATGTTGTGTTGTTGTATTGAGAACATACTCCTCCTTCTCACAGTACATTTGTCTAATTCTTCAGATCGACTGGCTTCTATTCGCTCATATGAAGAAATGTCTGAGGTTAGTATTGCATCAATGTTATGACTTCCAGATCATGTAAATACATCTGTAATTGTAGATATAAATGACCTTCATTAAAAAAAAGTGAACAAGGCGATATTAGGTGGAATAACACTGATTTTTCACTCGCACCAAATGGAAAAGCCTTTGCTATTTTGTCCAATTCTCAATTTTGGTAATAAATACATTTTATGTTTGTTTTATATATCTCATTCAATAAGGATAAATATCTGTTAATTACAGAAGTAACCATTTCGAGTCTACACTGTAAGAAATATCCATAAATTAACAGTTTTCTGTTATTTGTGATTCATGTTTTTATTTTTTCCCCATTTATTTATGCTTTTGAATTGCATTAATGTATTAATAAAAAAAATTACTTTTATTAACATTTTTAATAGTTTAAAGGGATATATTGTCTGTGTTGGTGTTGTATATTACGGTGTAATAAACTGCCAGTACATTTCCTGTTATTTTACAGGCTTATTTTTTCTATATATTAGGGCTGGACGACTAATTGAAAAGTAATCGAAATCGTCATTCACAACCAGTAATCGATCTAATTTTTCCAGGTACATTTTTTCAATAAACTTTCCCTACCACGTGTGAAGTCACGTGGCCCCATTCCTTTAAGGCTGGTTGCATACCCCTCACCTTACTTTGCACTATATTGACGATGATTGGAAGCTGCACCAGAGATGCTCTGAGACGGCATATTTTCCATTACAATAAAATTATTATTTACATTAAAATATTTGTTTACAGAAGATGCAAGAAATGCACTGTTTAATATAATATTTACAGGATATGCAAGAGTTATTTTATTTAGAAGAGATACTGATTATTTTCTACTTTTAAAATGAAAAAAGCTGAAAATAATACATTTTGTTTCCAAAAGTGCAAGTTATTTCTTTTCATTTATTTATTTTTATAAGCAAACAGTGACTGTTGGTTTTAGGCAATGTGTGTTTTAATTTCAGTTGATCAATGGTGATGTTCAATAAATAATTTAGTAGATAGTGTGTTTTCTTCAAGTAAAGCACCCTTCATTCAAAAATCTCTCACCTGTAATATGCGTGCATATTTACTGTACAAAACTTGTCAGTGAACTATGAGCGCAAAAAAAATAAAAATGAATAAATAATCGTTCATAAACCGTAATATTAAAATTTATCGAGATTTTGATTTTCGGCCAAATTGCCCAGCCCTACTATATATTATTTCATATACATTCAGACTTCTAAAATGTCAATAAAAGTCACTTTGTTAAATTGTAGAGTTGATTTTTTTTTTTTACATCAAAATCGACAGAGCACAGATCAACATCCCATAATGCAATTCACAACCATAAATAAGCAGAAAACATTTGTGAATCACAAAATATGGAAACTGTTAATTAACAGATAGTTTTTTTTTTTTTTTTTTTTTTTTTTACAGTGTACAGAAATGTAAAAAGGTTCAAATAAAAACGTAATGAACCCATAAACTCTCGCTCTCTCACGCCCCCTGTCTGTGTAACATAGAAGAGCACAGAGTTTCTACATCAGTTCATGCGAACACATTTCATTTTTCAGTGGCTGATTTTGCTTGGTGCAATTGTTTCTCATTAGAGCCTGGCAACTCTGAATATGCTGCTCAGCCAAATACGAGATTAAAATCAATCTGCTGAGATGACTTGAAAGGAAAAAAAATTAATCAGTGAGAAGTAATCTGTAAATGAGGGAAGGGGAGCGAGAAACACTTGAAGGAGCCAAAAAAAAAAGGGATGACAATTAAAATATTTTTAAATATTTATTTTTGGTAACACTTTAGAATAATGGTTCATCATTTACTAACATTAAGTATAAATTATCTTTAATGCATTTAAAAATCATAGTACAATATTTACAAATGCATTATTAAAAAAAAAAAAAAAAAGTTTTGCTTGTTGACATTAGTTCATGTTAACTCGCAGTGCATTAACTAAAGCTGTTTACCTTAAATAACATTAATGTTAACAAAGATGAATAAATACCATAATGTATTACTGATTGTTTATGTTAGAAAATAAATACATGAACTAATGGACCATTATTTTGAAGTGTTCCCTACTTTTTTGGGGGGACATTTTTGATTTTTATTATTTATATAATAGTATTTAGACATGAAGTGGAGTTGGAGAGAGCGAGCAATGATGGGATCAGAAAAGGTCTGAAAAACTCTGGACACCCGAAGCACGATGTCGTCACTGACATGATTAGAATATTTAAAGGAACACTCCAGGTTTGGAAATAGGCTCATTTTACAACTCGAGTTAAACGGTTGAATTTTATCATTTTTGAATCCATTCAGCCAATCTTCAGGTCTGGCGGGAGCACTTTTAGCTTAGCTTAGCATAAACCATTGAATTGGATTAGACCATTAGCATCTTACTCAAGAATTTCAATAAAAGTTTTAAATAATTTTTCTATTTAAAGCTTGACTCTACTGTAGTTACATCATATATGAAGACTGACGGAAAATGAGAAGTTGCCATTTTCTATGCCGATATAGCTAGGACTCTCATTCCGGGGTAATAATCAAGGAATCAAAGTCCGCGGCTCCAGAATGATTCTGGCCTCCAGATTAATAACAGGAACTAGGAAAAGAGATCACATCTCTCCTGTCCTTGCCTCATTGCACTTGCTTCCTATAAAATTTAGAGTTGATTTTAAAATCCTTCTTT